>JASCZW010012046.1:0-29819 GCA_034211315.2 Aedes japonicus
TTATAAATAATTCTACATAACCCTTGCAGAATATTTAACGTGAAGAATTGAATACACGAGATTATGAAACTCGTGAAAACAAGATTTCCTAAATTTCTTCTATAAATTAGGGTTTTTTCCAAGATTTTTTCAGCAATTACCTTATTGTTTTTAGTTCTTTCAGGTGTCTTCCAGGGATTCCTTTTACAATCACAAAAATTTCATAAGTTCAGGGATTCCACCATAAATGTCATCACAAGAAAGTTTAACAGAACAGCCAATGAACTGCCAGAAGAAACTGTTTAAAGAATCGCTGGAGGAACGGCTGGGCAAACTCCCGAAGAATGCCTATAGAAACGCCAGAAAGAATTTCTTATGCAATGGCTGAGAAATTTTCATAGAGTCTTTGGGAAAATTTTCTTTAAAAATTATAAAGAAATCATTTGGCGGTACACACACAAACTGACTTTCAGACTGTCATCTGTTTTCAGACTATCATTTAAATTATTTTCCTTCGCTTCATGGGCCTAAAACTGAAAGCAGAATTTGTAAATAGTTGTCCTAAAATGTATTTTTAAATTATAAACAACGCTTACACTGAAAATATCATTCTATTAAGCTTTGGAACTCAATTCGTTCAAAATTGTTTGCTTAGAGTAATTGTTTTCTATTCGTTACTCTAGTTCATTACTACGTGTTCCGCGCCTTAACCCGGAAATTTTCAACATTTGGTCCGTGAAAATCGGGAAAACCCGGGACTTTGAAAATAAAAATTGAGTGGTCACCCTGTTAGTAACGTCTGAGCAGGTAATCTTAATGGTGCTGTCACTTTTCCTTGCGGGAATAATATTCCTTTGGATTATTCCGCAAGAGAAACTGACGTTTCACCCATAATGAAGCAGTTATCAAAATTACTTCAAGTCGTTACTTGTCAGCTGCATACTAGGCTTAAAGCTAGAGTAAGGGTAAACATCGTAATATCCAAAACTGCAATTGATCATAACTTTCTGGCCATTTTTAATCGGAATCGTCTTTATTGTTTCAAATATTGGACATGAGCAAACTGTTTATTTAAAGATTAAAAAGCAAAATATGAAAGTTTTCGTTTAGAAAAATATGGCGACCGCGTTGCTTCAGTGACTGTCAATTTATTTAAAATTTGGGTTAATAATAACGTCCTATATCGGGTGATCATAACTTCAATTTCAGTAAAAATTACTGTTTATTGCCGTTCATTTAACTGGGTATTGGGTACTAGGTATTGTAAAAATACCTATTTTTAGACCAAATAAATACCTAGTTTTAGGTATTTAAATTTAAGCGTGTAGGCTGCTATTTTATTCGTGGTTTGCTTTTGCTTTCGGAGTGTTTTTATTATTACGGTTTTTAAATTATTCAATATTTGGCTAGTAGTCTAAGAGTGTGTCAATGCTCCAGTGTGTCGAGTGTGTCAATGCTCCAAATTCTCTGTGGAAGGGTAAAAATATCCACTATTTAACATTAAGAAAGAGCAACAATATATCGTCAGAATTATATTCATCAAGTACGAATATGTGCTCCACAGCTTTGAAAATAACAGTCGATGTACGAAATACGTTCAATTGATAATTTGTTCTAGGTTTCATTTGAATTGACAGAACCAGTGAACCAAAATTATCGGGGTACATTGACTTTACTCTGGAGCTGTCAAGTTGTTACCGGGTGAGACACAAGCTGTAGCAGCACAACAGAAAATCACGATGCCGCCCCCCGCAGCACAAACGAAACCCTCCGCAATGCAAGCGGTCATCCAACTCTCGCCTGTTTCTATCCCAACCGGCACCATGGTATCCCAACGCAAAACCGATGGCGACGAAACAGATAACTCACAATCATCTCTTGCCTCGAACAGCAGCCGACGCTCGCGTAGACAGCCACCGGGCAAGAAAATGCGAACCTCCGAAGAACATACTACCACCACCAGCGTTCTCGACGATGAAATGCAGCAATAATGGAGTACATCAGCTGTAATATCGGTACCATCAATATAAATAACATCACCAACCAAACCAAGCTAAACGCCCTTCGCACGTTTGTTCGTACAATGGAGCTCGATATTGTCTTTCTGCAGGAGGTTGAAAATGATCAGCTTTTCTTGCCCGGCTATAACATTGTCTGCAATGTCGACCATGCGAGGAGAGGAACAGCAATTGCTCTAAAAGAACATATTAAATTCTCCCATGTAGAGAAGAGCCTGGACGGGAGATTGGTCGCCCTGCGTGTACAAAGTACTACGTTATGTAATGTGTATGCTCCATCAGGTTCTCTTCTTCGTGCCGACCGAGAGCGGTTTTTCAACAACACGATCGCCTATTATCTCCGGCACCGCACCGATCACATTATCTTCGGAGGCGATTTCAACTGCGTGATTCGTCCGTGCGATGCGACTGGACAAAACTCAAGTCCCGCTCTGCGAGCCACCATTCAACAGCTACACTTACATGACGTGTGGCAACAGCTTCATCCACGAGAAATTGAATACACGTACATCACACACAACTCCTCGTCCAGGCTTGATCGGCTCTATGTTAGCGATGGTCTTCGAGAACAGCTGAGATCAACAGCTGTCCATGTGTGCTGCTTTTCAGACCACAAAGCCGTCTCCGTGAGAATTTGCATTCCTCTCCTGATAGAACATATGGTCGTGGTTTCTGGTCCCTCCGTCCCCACCTCCTAACTGCAGAAAACATCGAAGAGTTCCAATTACGGTGGCAGTATTGGACTCGTCAACGCCGAAATTATCCATCGTGGATGGAATGGTGGCTGTCGTACGCAAAACCTAAAATAAAATCATTTTTCCGGTGGAAATCCAAAATTGTTTTCGATAATTTCAACTACGAACAGCAACGCCTCTACGAGCTACTACGGCAGGCGTACGACGGCTACCAAAACAACCGTAGCATGCTCACCACCATCAATCGGATAAAAGCCGAGATGCTCTCACATCAACGACGCTTCTCCGAAATCTTCGTTCGAATCAACGAAACCTTTATTGCCGGTGAAACGTTGTCGACCTACCAGCTGGGCGAGCGAAACCGCCGAAGAACTACCATCGAACAACTGCGAAACGAGAGAGACGAGATCATCGATGATTCTGCTGCAATACAGGATCATATGCTACAATACTTCACCGATCTATACACACGCGGACATGTGGACGAAGAAGAAGATAACGGCCCCTTTCAGTGCGAGAGAGTCATCCCGGAGCAGGATGGAATAAACGAAGCCTGTATGAATGAAATCACTACGACAGAAATATTTTCTGCTATCCGTTCAAGCGCATCGAGAAAATCACCCGGCCCCGACGGTCTGCCGAAAGAGTTTTATCGACGTACATTCGATACGATACATCGTGAACTAAACCTCATCTTGAATGAGGCAATCAGTTCCAACTTCCCAACCCAGTTCGTCGATGGAGTGATCGTGTTGGTGAAGAAACGAGGTGCGGGGGACACCGCACGCTCCTACAGGCCAATTAGTCTAGTCAATTTTGACTACAAAATTCTTTCGCGTGTGCTAAAACAGCGACTAGAAAATGTACTCCGTGCCAATGGTGTTTTGACTGACTCGCAAAAATGTTCAAATTCTAAGCGCAACATCTTTCAGGCAACGTTAGCGGTGAAAGACAGAATTGCACAGATGAAAGCGAACAATCAAAAAGGCAAACTTGTCTCTTTCGATCTCGACCATGCTTTCGATCGTGTAGATCAACGCTTTTTGTTTACTACGATGCGAGCCATGGGATTCAATGCAGCCTTTGTGGATCTACTTTCTCGTATATCGACAGCTTCTTCATCTCGCCTGCTGATCAACGGACACCTCTCTGCACCCTTCGAAATTCAACGTTCGGTTCGTCAAGGGGACCCTCTCTCGATGCACCTCTTTGTTCTTTATCTGCACCCACTTTTGCGACGCTTAGAACAAGTGTGTGGTGGAGATCTAATCGTCGCATACGCAGATGATATCAGTGCCATCGTCACCAGCGTCGATAAGATCAATGCAATGCGCGATTTGTTTCGACGGTTTGAACGAATATCAGGAGCACGTTTGAACGAATTTAAAACAACGGCAATCGACGTCGGCCTCACAAATAACCCTTTAACGATACCGTGGCTTCGGACGGAAAACACCATTAAAATACTTGGAGTGATTTTCGCAAACTCGATACGATTAATGGTCAAGTTAAATTGGGACCTACTTGTCACTAGTTTCGCTCGGCTAATTTGGCTACACTCGTTACGTAACTTATCTTTACATCAAAAGGTAACGTTGCTAAATACCTTCATATCATCCAAAATGTGGTACATGGCAGCCAATCTAAACCCAACGGCTGCACACGTGGCGAAGCTAACGGCTACGATGAGAAACTACTTATTCCGTGGTGCATGTGCTACCATCCCGATGGAGCAGCTTGCGCGTAGAAGGGAGGACGGTGGTCTCAACCTACAACTACCAGCGATAAAGTGTAAGGCGTTATTAATCAATCGGCACTTGCACGAATTTATCTCCCTTCCCTTTTATAGTTCCTTCCTCAATCAACCAAACTCCACAAATCCAAATATCCCTGCAGATCTTTCCTGCCTAAAGCTTATAGCAAGCAATATACCATCCTTTCCCTTTCAAATCCGACAACACCCTTCCGCCGATCTCATCCATCGTTTCTTTGTCGAACGTACAGCCAGACCGAAAGTCGAAACAGCTAATCCTGGAATCAATTGGCCCCGTGTGTGGAAGAATATAGCCGCTCGAGATTTGTTGCCTTCCCAGCGCAGCTCTCTACACATGGACAAATCAAAAATTCTCACATCGGCGACTGATGTTTGTCATGAGGAGAACGGATGGAGAAAATTGTCTACACTGCAATGTCTGTGTTGAATCCATACAGCACAAGTTTTTCGACTGCCACAGAGTACGAGACGCTTACGCTCTGCTACAACAAAAGCTGCTAGCAGTAACTGGCAGAAACTCTATTTGTGTCGATGGTCTTCTCCGTCCCTCACTGGAGGGAATAGCAGCGAATAGGAGAACACAAATAATGAGAATATTGTTTACGTATATCACCTTCATTGATAGATGTAATGGTAGGATAGATATAGATGAACTGAAATTTAATTTTGAAGTCGAGGTTTAAACAATTATGTGAATAATTTTTACCAAACAAAAAACGACAAATAAACGTACTTTTAATAAAAAAAAAAAAAAAAAAAAAAAAAAAAACTTAATCAGCTCAGGATACGATGCTTCGAAACTAACATGCTTTCCAGATTTTGACGAGGCAGCCTCATGTGTATGTTTATTTCCCTTCCACGAATATGGTAGAAAAACAACAGGCATCATGAGCTTTCGGATTAGCTGTCGAAAGAATGGTGCACTTGCTCGCTTCCCATTCAAACTTTACATTGTATGGAAATATCGGAAATATCTGTCCGCAAACGGGGGATTGCCTGGACTTTGTTCCAAAGCTTTCAATGCATCATCACAATCAATCTTGGGCAAATCCTCAAACTCGGAGAAATCCTCGTTTTGCTTGCATTTCGATGGAAAGTAGTCGTCGTTTTTTCTTAACTGCATGAATTTATCAAAATTGGCCATGAAATTCACCAATTGACTCAAAATACCCTCGATTGCATCCAATCTATCATTGATTTTTCGAAATTCCATTGAGATCGTTACTTCACGGTTGATTTGGTGATCATTAGACGAATGTTCACCATAGTCAGCAGCTGGCAGATCATGGCTAGCCTGGCTATTCAATATTTCCATATAGCATCCGTTGTCCAATTTGGCGTAATGTTTTCCGTCATCACTCAGGAACACCGACAACTCTTGCATAGCAACCTACAAAACATAAATATTAACAACGTTCACAAAAACTATTGAAGCTATTTTTACCTTATCGATTGCATGGTCGTACTCGGTCAAGTTGGTGTGCTGGAATGAATTCATTTGAGCTGCTTTGACATGCAAAACCATTGGATCAGTTGCCATTGGTTTGATGGTTTGGTGTGTCAGAGAATTTGGAACAACGAGAGGAGTATTCGTCTGTAGACTTAATGGTACAGACCCCATGTCCACAGGCTCTTGGACCGGAATGATTCGACCAGTTTTGATTGTTGGTGCTGATTTACCTTTGGAACATGGTGGATCCAGGTTTACGTGGCGAGATGGGCCGAGAGAATTCAAGTCATCGAGAGCTTCAGGAGCTAGGGGAGCCTTAAATTTAAATAAATAAATAAATAAATGAATAAACCCACCATTCTACTTTTGTTAGCATGCTTACCAATTCATAACTCTTCGATTGGAACTTTGGTCGCTTTTTTGCTGGGTTTGTGCGTGTCCCCCGATCCATTTGTAAAGCATCCTCGGAATCGGTTCTATTATCCAACATACCAACTATTTCTTCCGCCTGTTGATAGTTTTGTGCACGTCCGACCAGCTTACAGTTCTGTTTCTTCCATGTTTGTTTGTCCGGTATCGAATCGTCGTTTTTGGAGAGCGATACCAAGTTTTTAGGTGGCCAATAAACGGATTTATCCTGCATCCAATGTGCCGGCCCGACAGTTAAGGAAAGCCTTGCCCTTTTTGATGTTCGCGTTTGCACGATGCAGAACGACATTATGCTCTCCGATTCAGAAACAAACTGTTTACTGGAACTATCTTGTCACTGTGATGTTTAGGTCAAACCTTGTTTACTTTCAAACGTCAATGCGATCGAGCTACACTGTTACACTGAAACAATATTGTAGATGAACATAGATTGCAGTGTGACAAAAAAAAAAACAAGCGATAGTTTAATTTTTGCACCATCTGAATATTCTTGTTACTGGATAACTGAACGCGCTTTGTACTAGTTGCATAGTAACGTTTTGATTCAATCGATGCAAAATCTGATAATTAACATAGCTTATATGTGACCAGAATGTAACAAACCTGTGATATCATGTGCCTTACCAACTACACTGCTGCTGAAATATTGTTGTGATTCTCAAGTTATCTGTACCTCCTAAATAAATATACGTCATTTCAAAAAATTATATGAAATTTAGTTCATAAAATATAACTTATATAGTTAAGGCTTGCTTCATTTAGAATTGGAACAAACTTTTGCTCTCGGAACAAACTTTTGCTTTTTGTGGCGCTCCTGGTGGACGGATTTGGAAGTTCTTGGCGCTCACGTGTCGGGAATTTTGTCAGCTTCACGTATGTATTTTTGACATTCCGCAAATCGATTGTACTTTGTGAACAATCAACATGGAAGCCGATAGAAGGGAAAAAATTGTGCACAGTTATTTGGAAAATCCATTGTGGTCTGTATCTAGGCTAGCTAAACAGCTGAAATTGCCCAGAAATACCGTATGGCGCGTTATCAAACGGTATAAGGAAACATTGACGACGATTCGAAAGCCTCAAGCCAATCGTCGGAGTGGAACTGTCGACCGGAAACTGTGTTGTAAGATTTTGAAGACGATTAAGAGGAATCCCAATCTGTCGGACCGTGATTTGGCCAGAAAATTCGGTGCTGCCCATAGTACCGTGAGGAGAACTCGACTCCGGGAAGGAATCAAGTAGTATCGAGCTAGTAAACAGCCAAATCGGACCATAAAACAGAATAGTGTGGCCAAAATCCGTGCTCGGAAGCTATACGACCAGGAGCTGACCAAGTTCGACGGGTGTCTTCTGATGGACGATGAAACCTATGTCAAGGCTGACTTCGGGCAAATCCCAGGTCAAAAACTTTACTTGGCAACGGCTCGGGGGGATGTTCCAGCCAAATTTAAATTTGTTTTGCCGACAAATTTGCACGAAAATTCATGATTTGGCAGGGCATTTGCAGCTGTGGCAAAAAAACGAAAGTTTTCGTTACAAATAAGACAATGACGTCGGACCTATACCAAAAATAGTGTCTCCAAAAACAAATTTTGCCGTTCATTCGATCCCACGACCATCCCGTAATGTTTTGGCCAGATTTGGCAAGCTGTCATTACAGCAAAGTCGTTCAAGAATAGTATGCAGAGAAGGGGTCCAGGTTGTTCCGAAAAACCTTAACCCACCGAACTGCCCCCAGTTCCGCCCTATTGAGAAATACTGGGCAATCATGAAGAGGAGACTCAAGGCAAAGGGAAAGGTTGTCAAAGACATCAATCAGATGAAGACCTGGTGGAATAAGATAGCTAAAACGATGGACGAAGAAGGTGTGCGCCGCCTAATGAGCCGTGTTACAGGAAAAAATCGAAAATTCCTTCGAAACCGTGACGAATAATTTTATCCGTATTTTTTCTTAAAAGTATGAAGAAAACGCTACATTTGTATAAAAAAAGATCTTGAATTCAATAATAAATAACTGAAATACAGGCAATTGTTTTTGTTCCAATTCTATCTGAAGCAAGCTTTAGGAGTAGTCTTTTTACCCTTCTTACATCAATAGAAGGGTATTAAGATCGCTTGAAAACTCGACTTTTTATCCGAGGCCCACAGGGCCGAGTGTCATATACCATTCGACTCAGCTCGACGAACTGAGCACATGTCTGTGTGTATGTATGTGTGTGTGTATGTGTGTATGTGTGTGTGTGTGTGTGTGTGTGTGTGTGTGTGTGTGTGTGTGTGTGTGTGTGTGTGTGTGTGTGTGTGTGTGCGTTACAAATAATGTCACATCGGTTTCTCAGCCATCTGTGAACCGATTTCAGTTCTGTTGACGGCAAATGGAAGCTACAACATTCCCATAGAACGCTTTTGATTTTTTTTTTCATTCGGACATTTCGTTACGAAGATATGAACGAAACAGTACTTGAAGGCCTATTATAATAGTAATCAAACAGTTTAGTCTCCGATTACATACTGAGCTATTTGTGTACCGATTTAAGTTTTGTTGGTGCCAAATCAAAGCTATAATATCTCCAAATAACTGGTCAAAATTTCATTATGATTGGATAATTCTTCATGGAGATATGACCAAAACAATACCTGAGAGCACATAATTGTGAGATGACAATATACTCGTTGCAGTGCAAAACCGAACAAGACCAATCACACCAATCGATGCCACTTGCATTCTATTGTGTCGCATCTGTTGCATTGTATAGCACATACAGCGGACTAGCCACACTATGCTACTGTATAGAATTAGAGCAGCATCGATTGGCTCGAGTGGCTGGTTTTCAACTGCAACGAGTATATTCGAAAATTACACAAAGTCTCCATTTACTATTTTCAACGAATATGTACTTATTAAGCATCTTGAATCCATATCGATAATCAAAATTGACGATTATATGAAATGGCTAATATTTATGTAATTTCTCCTTTTATATAACTAACAGAAACAGGTCATTTAAGACTATTAATGGTTATATTTTAATCACATCGATGAACAGTACGTTAAGGATTGTCGAACGGAATCATTTTTAAACACAAAATATGACATATCGAATATTCATGGACATTCCTGGAATTTCTGATGAAAATATGTATCCAGTACCATATTGGCCACATTTGAGTTCGTAATTCTGATAAAGTGTAAGAAGGGTTCAGTCGCACCATCGGTGGATTAATTCAGGTTTTTTATTAAACACATTGGAAAAAAATCGATAAAAAAAAAAGTTAAGCCTTTTTCAAAAGACAATCTAGAAAAAAAAAAAATGAAGAAACTAAGTATACCAAGTGGCTTATCTAGTCATGTTCTACACAACCAGAAAGCTTTCGTTGTAATCTGAGAGGGTGCTGCCAACATTTGTTCGAGTTGGCGCGAAAACCGTCAAGTGTTGTATCGATACTTCCAGGATCGCTATCGGAAGATCTGCATCGTTTACCATCAGTTCCAACCAGCTGATCATGCAGCTGACGTACTTTGTTGTGACAAGAGGAAGCATCGTCGATTTTGGCCACATAAAATATGTGAAAAGAAAAGCCTACACTTTGAAGTTGAAACTTACGGAAGCAATGGCACCGAGGGCAAAGTTGACGGTGCTCGTTTCCAACGAAGGCAAACTCATAGCTGACTATTTTGATTTGGATTTCGAATCGTTCGCTAATGACGTGAGTTTCTTCTAATGGTCGCATTCAAATTCACATGAATAATTATCTGATCGGTTGCAGTTTGAGTTCAAGCTGGACGAAGAATCGTATCGACCGGATCAGGAAATTTACGTTGAAGGTAAAGCCCAGAGAGATTCGACCGTTTTCTTTCAAGCGATTGACGAGAGTGCGCTGCTGTTAGGTCACACCAATTACGGCCTCACCGTGCAAAATGTACTTGAAGATCTGGATCAGTACAATGGCGTTGACAAAGATAATGCGCTAGATTGGTTTGATGTAAGTGAAAGCGATAAGATTGACTAAACTTGAGGATAACAAGCTGATGAGTTTTCTTGCAGACGGTGGGGCTTTTTATTCGAAGCGATGCTGTTGTAGATGACTGTAAGTATTAGGGCAGAATCTACCATAGGTCAAAATATCATTGAAAGGAATTTCTGTCTCATTTTAGTGGGCTCAAGTCGTGCCAAACGATCTCCATTCTTCCTTCCATCCACACAGCGAACAATCCGAAAGCCCGTTCTGCTGCGATTGTATTATCCAGAATCCTGGCTGTGGAGGAATTTCCCCATGAAAAATACAGAAACGTTCGAGATTGGAGATTCGGTACCGGATACGATCACCTCTTGGCAGGTAACAGGGTTCGCGCTCAGTCCCAGCAAAGGACTGGGAATCATGAAATACCCGCGAAAATTCATAGTTGGTAAACCGTTCTACATGATAGCTCATCTACCGTACTCAATCAAGCGCGGTGAGGTGGCTTTGGTACAGGTTACGTTGTACAACTTTCTGGGCAATGTGGTGACTACGGATGTGACTCTCTTCAATAGGAAAAATCAGATTGAGTTTGTGGAAAAATCTTCCAATAATGGTAAGTAGATTGATTACTCTATATTATGTGTTAATGGCATGCTGTTTTGAGAGGAAATCACAGAGAAAGTTTTCATTTAAAGTTTGAAATGAAGCCAAACAAGTTCGACATTTCGTTTTCGATCAAATGTTTATACCACTGAATTCATGAATCGGCCAAGCTAGAGAATGAATGATTCAATCGAAGCCAGTGCTGTGCATTTTCATGACGGTTATAAGACTATGACCATCATCTTCTCATGATCATTAGATCTCACAACCTTACCTTACCAATCAGACCAAGGCCGGCGTGGCCTCTGCTGTACACAGAAGTTGTCTCCATTCTATTCGGTCCATGGCTGTCACTCGCCAGCCTCGCTGTCTGCGGAGGGTCCGCAGGTCGCCTTCTACTTGATCGATCCACCTTGCTCGTTGCGCGCCTCTTCTTCTTGTACCTGTCGGTTCGTGTTCGAGAACCATTTTCACAGGGCTGTTGTCCGACATTCTTACGACATGCCCAGCCCATCGTAGTCGACCGATTTTTGCGATGTGTACGATGGGAGGTTCTCCCAGCAACTGGTACAATTCGTGGTTCATTCGCCTCCTCCACGTTCCGTCTTCCATCTGCACTCCACCGTAGATGGTACGCAGCACCTTCCGTCCAAAGACTCCAAGGGCGCGTTGGTCCTCCACTAGCAATGTCCATGTTTGGTGGCCGCAGAGAACTACCGGTCTAATTAATGTCTTGTAGATGGTCAACTTTGTGGTTCGGCGAACTTTGTTCGATCTTAGCGTCCTTCGGAGTCCAAAGTAGGCACGATTTCCAGCCATAATGCGCCTTTTTATTTCTCTGCTGGTGTCGTTATCGGCGGTCACCAATGAGCCCAGATACACGAATTCGTCTACTGCCTCGATTTCATCACCGGCGATCTGAACTCGCGGTAGGCGGCTAACATTGTCTTTTCTCTTCCCTTCATGTATTTTGTTTTCGACGTATTAATCACAAGCCCAATCCTACCAGCTTCAGCTTTAAGTCTGATGTACGTTTTCGCCATCGTCTCAAAGTTACGTGCTACGATATCAACGTCGTCGGCGAAGCCAAATAGCTGGACAGACTTCCTGAAGATCGTGCCACTCGTGTCTATCCAAGCTCTTCGAATCACACCTTCCAGTGCAATGTTAAACAACAAACACGACAATCCATCACCTTGCCGTGACCCTCTCCGAGATTCGAAGGGACTCGAGAGCGTCCCTGATACTCGGACGACACACATTACTCGATCCATCGTTACTTTGATGAACCGCGTCAGTTTTTCCGGAAATCCATGTTCGTGCATAATCTGCCATGGCTGGTCTCGATCGATTGTATCATGCGCTGATTTGAAATCGATGAAAAGATGATGTGTGGGCACGTTGTATTCGCGACATTTCTGCAGCACTTGCCGAATCGCAAAAATCTGGTCCAAAGTAGTGCGTGCATCCATGAATCCCGCTTGGTATTGCCCCACGAACTCCTTTGCAATTGGTGACAGGCGGCGGCATAGTATTTGGGAGAGCAACTTGTAGGCAGCGCTCAGTAGCGTGATTGCACGATAATTGCAGCAATCCAGCTTGTCGCCCTTTTTATAGATGGGACACTCCATACCTTCCATCCAATCCTTTGGTAAACATTCCTCCTTCCAAATCTTGGTAATTACCCAGTGCAGCGCTCTAGCCAAAGCTTTTTCCAATAGCTCGCCTGGGAATTGGTCAACACCAGCGGCTTTTTTTTGTTTTTCAACCGACCAATTTCCTCCTCAACTTCCTGAAGGGTTGGGGTCGGGGTTCTGTCATCTTCTGCGCGTGTTCTTAGATTTATTACCGTGCCACTTTCGTTTGCTGTAAGAATGCCGTTCAGGTGCTCATTGAAGTACTGCTTCCACCTTTCAATCACCTCACACGCTCCTGAGAGAACTCACGAATGATGGTCAAATACTGAGCATGATTGACCGCCCACGGATGCTACTCCGTTATTGCCAGATCAGCTGTATTTACACAAAGAACCAACAAATGATGTTTGAGACCAACATACATCCTCAGTGTGTAAAAACTGTTGACCCATTACAAAGCAATACCGGCGCCGGCCGTGCCCGAATGCTGGTCAAGTAGGGAATGGGAAGAAACGTGTTGGCGTGATACTCGCTCTGAAGAAAGTCGAGAAATCCTCTGCACCTCCACGAGAAATCACTGGGATTTTGGATAGCAGCAGGGTTCGTTTTGGCTAACGATACGCTGTGACTGAAAAGAGTCAAGAATAACGAAAAACAAAACAAAATAAGCTAAATAAAACAGGATATTAGATATTGTCTTCAAAATTTGGTAGAAATAAATAATTTGTTGCCTGAAATGAAACAAAATCAAAGAACAAAGATACAAGTAGAATCCCAGTAGTGCCTCGGATGTTTAAAGAGCCTAGCAATTTCTCTGAAACGACACTAAGAGTTATTGTTGTGGGCTGCCGATGGTTGACTATAACTTTGTGTTGGACACTATTGGCTGAAATGAGCATTGCATGAGAATAGTGAGAACATTTCATTGAATAAATGACTATGAAGGAACGCCCGTTAACTATCTCACGAGAAAAGAGACTTTTGTGCCACCCGTTCACGAACATAGCATCGCAAATTCGTTCAGATTCAGTAACCGTTACCGAATATGAATATTCGGTGGCTGTTGCACTGTCTGAATACTCGAAGGGATTATCCATACTTGTCGATTGTACACACGTGTACACACGTGTTGTACATAGTGATCACTATGCACCGGCTTCAGTGATTACACACAGCTTTGAATCGCCCGTGCCTTCCCAGCAAGAAAAATGTTAGAGTTAGACGATGTTAGAAAATGGTTAGACGTTATCAACATAAAGCTTAAAGCTCCAAGTGCATGATTTCATGGAGAATGGGTAACGTTCTGGCTGTCATTCTTTTTTATGCGCGCAAAATATGAAGCTTCGGATTCGGGCAAAGCTGATGTCAGGGTTGCCAGAGTTTTGAATAATGTAAATTGAGCGATAATATTTATAATAATTTTCCTTTCTATATATCGATTGATGAGGATCATTCTTGTTATTCTTCGAAGTGGTTGGTTCTATTTTTATTTTTAATAAATTATACTTTGAATACGAGCAAGTTGGACCCCACCAATTGAACAATGTGTTTTTTACCCTTCTTACATCAATAGAAGGGTATTAAGATCGCTTGAAAACTCGACTTTTTATCCGAGGCCCACAGGGCCGAGTATCATATACCATTCGACTCAGCTCGACGAACTGAGCACATGTCTGTGTGTATGTATGTGTGTGTATGTATGTGTGTGTGTGTATGTGCGTGTGTGTGCGTTACAAATAATGTCACATCGGTTTCTCAGCCATCTGTGAACCGATTTCAGTTCTGTTGACGGCAAATGGAAGCTACAACATTTCCATAGAACGCTATTGTTTTCTTTTTTCATTCGGACATTTCGTTACGAAGATATGAACGAAACAGTACTTAAAGGCCTATTATAATAGTAATCAAACAGTTTAGTCTCCGATTACATACTGAGCTATTTGTGTACCGATTTAAGTTTTGTTGGTACCAAATCAAAGCTATGATATCTCCAAATAGCTGATCAAAATTTCATTATGATTGGATAATTCTTCATGGAGATATGACCAAAACAATACCTGAGAGCACATAATTGTGAGATGAAAATATACTCGTTGCAGTGCAAAACCAAACAAGATCAATCACATCAATCGATGCCGCTTGCATTCTATTGTGTCGCATCTGGAGCGTTGTATAGCACATACAGCGGACTAGCCACACTATGCGACTGTATAGAATTAGAGCAGCATCGATTGGCTCGAGTGGTGAGGTTTTGAACTGCAACGAGTATATTCGAAAATTACACAAAGTCTCCATTTACTATTTTCAACGAATATGTACTTATCAAGCATCTTGAATCCTTGTTGATAATCAAAATTGACGCTTAGGATTGTCTTATAATCTATTCTATGGACTGATTATATGAAATTTCTAATATTTATGTAATTTCCCCTTTTATATAATTAACATAAACAGGTCGTTAAAGACTATTTATGGCAATATTTTAGTCACATCGATGAACACTACGTTCAGGATTGACAAATAGTTCATTTTATAAACTGTATGTATGACATATCGAATATTCCTGGATCTTCCTGGAATTTCTGATGAAAATTTGTATCCAGTACAATATTGCCCACATTTGAGTTTGTTATTTATATGAAATGTAAGAAGGGTTCAGTCTCACCATCGGTAGATTAATGCGGGTTTTTTACAGTCAGCGGTCAACAGTTTATCGATCTTTCAGTATGTCAGGCCAAGTATCCAATAAAAGTTAAAAAGTTGTTTGGAGTTCAATTGAAAAACAAAACAAATTTAGTGATTGGTCAACCCGAGTGTGGACTCAAAGGTTCTCCAATACGACGCTGTTTTGTATGTTATAACCAAATAATATTTTTATATTTGACAGGATGTAATTAATAAATAATTTGAAAAGATTGTCTCACGTTACATGGAATATTTCGATATATTCATTTCAGGGTAACAAACTGGTTAGTAAGGTTGTTATGAAAAAATGTAAAAAATCATTATATTGACGTTCGGAAATGTATAGTTCTGCTAAAGAGCATGCAATATTTAAAAGAAAGTCATAAAGTTTTCAACTTTTGATTCCTGTCCGAAAAATAAGTAAAAAATATTATTGTACACATAGTTTATTTAGTTGTTAACTGAAAAGTGATCAAAATTATTAGTGAATAGCACATTGGTCAAAAAATAGATTCGGAGCGCTTCTTGGAACGACTACCAACACTATTTTGACGTATTTATTAAGTAAAACTAATAAATTATATTAGTTTAGATAACTTAAATAGCTCATTTCAGTTATTAAATATACTGCGTTGCGTGATATATTATTGCGAAATTGTTACTGCACGTATACGTTAAATCGATTAAAAAGCTGCTACAGTGCGTGCCCAAATGACCCAAGAAATAACCGCATCGAAGTACAAATATAAAACAAGCTTACAGCAAATGTAGCATGTCAAATCCTGTGCCAAATAGAAATTTTACGATAAAACAACCATCTCAAAATAATGAAACAAATGAACCGATAGTCATTCAAACAATCATCATCTGATAATTCTTGGTAGTCAGTGGATGGCAGTGAAAAGGCGAGCTTTCCCAGCAGCTCCAAACAGTTCTCAGCAGCTGTTTACATAAATTAATCGACGGATGACCCTAACACGACTTTTCCGCGCGAATCAAAGCCGTGTCCAAGAAAACTAGTAGTGAGGTAGCGGTGGTAGGGGTGTTTTCTTTTTCAGGGCCACCGAAATATGTGGAATAGAGAATTAACACGTCTTTGGGAGTGTTGGGTCATCGTCAGTTATAAAATATATAGTACAGTAAACCAAATGCAAGTAATGATTTAAAAGCTTTTTGTTCTGTTTCAATAACGTTTATTCATTAATACAAAATGTAGCCGCGATTAAACGTAACTCGTGTTTGCATTAATTTTACCTCGGTATAATAGTACGTTTGCACTACTGCTTATATTACGTGATATAGAGTATCTTGATATCAGCAACTATACATCTAGTTTTCAATGGAAATAATGTACATGTCATTTGATATCAAGATACTGTATATCACGTTATAGAAGCTGTAGCGTGAACGTATTATAAGGATACTTCTATGTTCATAATTTTCATATTTTTTTTTATCAGAAATTTATATTGTATAAAATTATCTTATATCAAGTCAAGATTATTTGGCCCGACCTATTTTTGACACTGGTAATGAAATTTTTGTCTTGTCATAGGAGTTTTTTGATTAAAAAGTCCGCTTACTGAGTAAAGTTGATTTATAGAGGTTGTGCTAAAATTTTTGAATTTTCACTTAAACTTGACATTTAAGAAATATATTAAAATGTCAGAAAACCCCTCTGTTGTTGATCGTCCACTAGTTGAACTTGTTGTTTAACTAAATTAAGTGTTCGTCTGTCAAAAATGAGGCCACAATAATAGGAAGGTTACTTGAAAACTATCCATCTGTCGAATTTAAGTGAAAACTAACTTTAATTACATTATCGTTTTGCCCCCACAAAACATAATTATTTCATATCGAGTCTCATGAACATTGCTGTTAATAGTCATTTCGACCCAATGCGATTCATTTACCGATAATTTCTTGCAAAATCTGATTTACAAAGCTTCACGTATGATGAACTTGTTGTGCTTGATTATTATCACAAATTTATCTCACATTGTATTGTATACTTTAAAATCTAATGAGATTTTTGAGATTCCATGTATTTTAAAACGTGTTCATCATTGCATATTATTTGAATATGGCAGTGAATGTAATTCTTTCAAGAGCTACAATTCTATAACACTTCTTATTTCGAACATTTATAACTAAATTTATCCAAAGGCATCCAAATGACTATTTACAGCACTGCTTGTGAACGATTGTTGTAACATCAAGGTAATTTAGTTTGAAAATTTTCCTGCGAAAATATATAGAGATTTAAATATATTTTCATGCCTATTCTTGCAAATGAATGGAAAATAAACATTAATTCTTTTATTTAGGTAGAATTACTTTCGGCCTGCTGCATCAAAACACGAGCTTATTCATAGGCTGTCTGCAGTTATCTGTACTTAAGTTTCAAATATAAGAGAATTGATAGGAAATTGTTCGAAAATTTGTCACACAAGTTGTAGGAAAATTTGAGTTTAAAAGTGTAGGAAAACACAAACAAATTATAAACTGCAATTCAAATTTTAAATAATTACAAATTATCTAAACATATATAGAAAAACATATATATGTATAAGAGAAACTGAAATTTCCTGGTATAAGAAAAGCATTGATTTAATCTGCATTCATTACTGATTAACATGCTTTTACAATGATTATGATTGAAAAAATATTTCATTTTTGTTTTTTCAAAATACCGCATCTTCAATGAAATACAATGAAACAAATAGTAAATTTGAAATTGGATCACTGCTAAACTATGAAATAAATTCTTTAATACCTATGATTAAAGAAAGCACATTAGTTCATTTCATTTAAATTATTAAAAAAAATGATAACTGATCTGAAAGTAAACATTTATCACTCATCGCGATTAACTTGTTCTTGGATTATGTTAAGTTAATGGTTTTAAAATTTCAAGAATTTAAATTTAAGAACAATCCAAAACCATGAGAAAACACGGAGAATAATTTCGTTGATTGGAACATCATTGTTCAAGCTCAAACATAAGAAAATAAATTGAAAGCATGTTTTCGACAAAAACATTAATATTTGAATCAAATTCAAGGTATCGTTAGTGGGTACCGTGTACTTTTCTCTTCATAACGTGAGGCCGAGGTGAAGTTTCAACGCTAGTGACATGAGTAAATTTTTACCCTTGGTAGATTATTTACTCGATATAATATCCCGGACTAGTCCCTTTTAGGTTCATGATAATACCCTTGGTTTGCAAGCAATAAAGTTTTACTGCAATAAAACCAAATTACTCAATTATTTAAAATACAATATACCTACCTAATATAAATTTGAAACGTAAACAAAAAAAAAACAACAATCAGACATCAGACAGACAGATTTTTGTTTGTTTTTGAAATTCTTATGTCAATTTTTGACGTAAACCTGCTTAAGATAAACGTTATATGATGTTTAATTCAAAGATTGCTGCCATTTGAATTGAAGCATGGAATCTTTTTTTAATAAAGCAGGTTTATTTTTGTGGTCAAAATAAACTAAGCTTATGTTTAAATTTGACTGAAATATGTTTGTTCCGACAGTACTTTTTTCAGTGTGAAGTTGCAAATTGCTAAGTGGAATTTGCTGTGTCTGATTGCATTGATATGAAATTATTTGAGAAATCAACATTCTATGAGGTTAAATATAAGTCAAACTCATTCAGTTGAAATGATGATGATAAAAAGGTGAATAATTCTACCAACTAGTATGCATTTGCATGAACATAGAAATATTACAAAACATCATATGGTGGGTATAGTGCATTAAGTTTTGACATAGTTTTCCCAACGGCATCAAACCAACGGATATAGAGTTTTTGATCGATTGTCGTCTCTTTATCGCCTTTTCATGTTTTTTTATTTTGGAAACTTCTTTCGTGATACTCAAGTAGATTTTTCATCATGAGAAAAACCGTTGTTCAATATTTACTCATCATAAGTGAATTGATTAATTTATTCGGAGAACTTTTCGGAGAACTCTTTAAGCTTGCAATAAAAAAACATATTCTTGCCGATAGGTTATATTAAGAAAATAAAATAAAAGATTCTTCCAATATCTCCACTATCAAGAAGTCATTTTTTTTATTCTATCCCAAGTCGGCTCGGTAAATATCGTATAGTTCGTTTTTTAATCGAGCTGCTTAGATCAAAGACGACCCAAATAAAGAATAAAGAATTTGAAATACATCTATAACCAAATTTCTCTTGACACAAAATTAAAATAAAAGGAAATACTTTTGGCAACGCTGGCAGCTTAAGCTCGAATGAGCTACACAGAAAAAAATCTTGTAGTAAAAACTACCATTTCAACCGACTATGCCTATCTTTAAAACTACCATAAAATTTCAGTCCAATTTACTACGTTTATGGTAAAACCTTCAACATTTGTGGTATATTTGACAGACCTCATATTGATACCAACCGCACCATGGTTGATCTAATCGCAGGCATGGTAAAATCAAACGCATTTATTGTCAGCTGAAAAATGTCGGTGATTGCGCTTAATTTAACCCTCGAAATGGTAATTTCTACTGCGACTTTTTTTTTTGCGTGTACGTCGCAGCTATCGTTCTCTTCCCAGCAAGAAAAATGTTAGAGTTAGACGTTGTTAGATATTTGTTAGACGTTACCAACATTAAGCTTTTAGCACAAGTTGCATACTTTCAGGGAGGATTTTGTTTCGCTTTGCTGTTGTTCTCTTCGCAGCGTCCCAGTAAGAAAGGTTAGTCTAACAATAGTCTAACGTTAGTCGAACACGTTAGACTGTTCGTCGAACATTTTGTCTAACTTTCGTCTAATGTTAGACGTCTGTTAGACACATCTGAAACATAATGTTAGACGCTACTGGGTAAAAAAGATTTTAGATAGTCTACCGATAGACTAAAATTCGGTGTAATTTAATACGCTTTTTTGGACCCCGTTAGACTAGGTTTTGCAATCAAAGTTTTATGGTCGGTTGTTGACACTCTGCAACACAAAACTTGGCACTTTTCGTACACTAGCAGAGTGAAAACAATCGACCATAAAACTTTGATTACTCACCTCTTTTTAAGCAGCATCCATCATAGTAATATCCCGCTTTTCACGTTTGCTGATGCAAACCGTGCAAAAATCGTCGAATGGCAAATCAGGGCAATGACAGAGACAAAACTGCGACGCAGTTTATTCGAGCTTTTGCTGCCAGCGTTGCCATAATTATTTTCAATTATCTTTATATTGTGTCAAAAGAACTCTGATTACCAATGCATTAAAATTTTTGTATTCCTAATTTGGTTCTTCTGTGGTCCAGGCAGGTTGATTAAAACCAGACTATATTTATAACATCAACCTAGTCATCTTGTGAGTTGTTACAATATGTATGCATAAGTAGGTATACTTATGCAACTGAATGAGTTTTAATTATGTTCAACTGCATCAAATCGTAGCTTCTTAAATAATTTCATAGGAAAACAATCAGACACTACAAATTCCACTAAGTAATATCCTGATTTTCTCATAGTTTATTATTACCAAAAACACTGGTTGCGTGGACTCAGGGAAACAAATATAAATTTTAGATTGATTTAACCAATGTGATATTTTGTTTCAAGGAAAAATTTTTACAAAATTAGTTTAAAACAAACAATTTTTTTAGGGTTATTTCGTTTTCCGTCATCCGGTCCCGCTGCATGCTTTGAAGCTATCACTCAACATTAATCAAGGTTGTTTTTTCGCGGAAGTTTGCATCGCAGGTATATAAAACATTAAACATTATATACCTATATTATCAAAATATAATATAAAACAATTATCAAGAATGTTGCAATAAACTATTTTTTACTACAAAAAAACAAAAAAATAGTAACTAGAGATTAGAAAAATATTAGTATTTTCCATTTAATTCCAACTATCTTGACAGAAAAGCGTATTTCGTCTACAATGTGCAGACTTCTTTGACAAGTCGAGTTATTAGTACGAGACACTGAAGAGGTCTGCACATTGTAGACGAAATACGCGTATATGTCAAGATAAGCAAAGGTAGTTGGAATTAAATGAAAAATACTGTTTTTTCTTCTAATTTCTAGTTACAGGTATTCCACTAAACAGCTCAAACCCTCTAGGATGAAAAAAGTAGAAAAGCTCGTACTAGAATTGGTGCCTAGATTTTGTAAAATATATTTTGTAATTTTTAATTATTGAAACTTTCATCGGCATTTTATAATTTTCTGTGCTTTCTTCTACTTTCGGAGCTCAAGCTACCCAAATAACCACGAGGCTGTAATAGCATGCATATATACGGCATATGTTTTACGTCTAGTGCATCATTGAAGTTGGATTAAAACTGAAAAGTACCCCACTAAGATCGAACTAATGCTATATCTTTTGTAATGACATAAGACATTGCTAAAGTAGCATTATTGTATTGATAATGCATCACTACATTCTTAAGCTAATGTAACGCTTCATTACTTGACAACTGTTGAATTGATGCGATCCCGCATTACCGATGTTGATTTTGGGTTGAATATGTGCAATAATATAATGCGTTTGGTTACTTGGGTAAATTATAAATATTGTTTATACCGTTACTAGAATCTTTGTTATGGTTTGGATTCGTTGTGTTGTTTTGACCGAATATTTTAAGGATTGTTCGTTGTGTGTTATGTTTTTTTACGGATTGTTTATTTAGCTTGGGCCAATGTGCTGGTACTTGCTGAACCAATAACTATATCCATATTTTTCTGGACTATCCAATCCCTGGGGATATCCCTATATAATGTAATTCGATTTAAGGTAATCGAGACCTTGACTGTTCAAAATGAGGACATTGCTTTTTTAATTAATTAGTAAACATTTTGGTCTTATGGCTTATATGAAAATTTCTCGTAACAGTAGTTCAAAAGGCTTGTTAAAATGCCTCTTTACGTTGAATCGTTTTGGTTTTGATACAAATATTGTGACAAATTATTGAACATCCCACTTTACGTTTTCCTACATTTGAATCTTGCGTACAGATAGTTGCAGGGCAGCCTATGATAAAAAAAAAGCTTTGAATAGTGTTTGGAATAATGGACCAAGTGTTCGTCATTTGATGCAGCAAAGCAAGCCTAACATAAATTCACCAAATTAGAAGAATTAGTTTTTTTTATAAATTTGCATGAAATCGAAAGCCTGACAAACTATTAAAAGATCTATACATATATCACTACAATATTTTCTAATATAGCTTGGTTCACAGGCAGTGTTGTAATTAGTCATTTCAATTGACAAATTTTACAATATTATGTAATGCCTCATCCAGACAACAAGCTATATTACGTGATATTGAGTTTCTGGAATTTAAATGACAAACATGATATTTCCAGTGAAAACTTAATGTATGAATGTTCATATAAAGAAAGACTGTATCAATTGGTAAATAGAAAGAATCATATTTACTCTCAAGTTCAATTAATACTCAATAATAAACATCATTCTAATATACCGATATTTCACTCTTACCTGACTCGTACGTCTTAGAAGTCAAGATTAGAGCAATACATTGTGAGCCCAATATAAGATCAATAATAATCAATAAAATTTATTGATGGTAATAAAACTCACCAACATCATACGTGATATTTAGATCGAACATTATAATTTATTTTCGAAAGTTTAAGTGAAAATTTATAAATCTTAGGACTTTACTCTATAAAATAAGTTTTTGCCTTGAACTAAAAATCCTCTTTATAGTTTAAACAATATTTCAGATAGTGAAAGGCCAAATAACAATATGCTGAATACTAATAGAAAATTACCATTAGCTGTATGATCATTATTATACATTTTCCATTGATGTGCAATCACCATTAAACGAATTATCCGTGCATAATGCTGGTGTAATGTAACAAACCATTCAAACTTTCAACAACCATAAATAGCGTTTTCTATACATGATAATGATATAATAAACCAGAAATTAACAGTGCCGTATAGTATATCCATTGCTCATTCATTGAATGATATAACCAAGGAAAGATAGGAATTATGGTCACGATAAACAAAAAAACAGGAAACTATTTTAACAATACGTCAATATTTGTTTATTATCACAAAATGTATGACTCATGTTATAATACTGATCATTATAATATGTATTTGTAAGTGAGCAGTTTTATCGGTCTACGTGAAGGGTATGCAATTTATAAAGTAGATTTGACTTTCTAACTGAATTTTAATTCACTTGTGAACAGTATTGTTGACTTTAAAAATATACCTTTTATTGGTGTAGTCTATGCCAAAAACTTGGTATATAATGCAGATCGAGTGCAGATAATAAAATACCTTTCAATGACAATATGGCAAACATAAACAATATGTGTTAATGTAGAGGTTGTATGGTGAAAAGGAGATTAAACTATTCGATAACAATAACATTAAATGTGATAATATATCTTACAATCGAAATATAGTTTAGACTATATAGCAAATTGTTTTTCGTTATGCGATAGTTTTGAATAAGCTGAAAAACATTGAAAATCATTCCATTTATCATAGATAAAACTTCTGTAAAGAACATGATTTTTTTCCTTAAAGCAACAGATTATTCTAGAAGATATTTTTTCAAAAGCTTCTTTATACCGTTCTAGTTACATTTCAAAGATGTAAAATTAAGTTATCGTAGAGCCCGCCCAGGTAACCAATAAGCATTAGCATATGCAGTGAATCAACCCTTAATCTGAATTTCAGATATAACAAGCGTTATACTAGCATTATATCAGCATTTTGAATGCTACCTGTTGTAAAGTTCGATTTCAAATGCTATTAAAATTCTTATAGCCTCTAATAAGCATTTCGAATTCAAAATATCATTAATGAAGCATTATCATAGCATTGCAGTTAAACAACCGTATATTGGGCCAAAAGTGACATTTATGTTGCCTTTAAGGCGACTTAATTGCTTGATAGGCTGCCGTAAAGGCACTTTGAAACTGCTTGTTGGTTACCTGGGTGGTTTAATGATTTCGGAAAAAATAGAACGTTTAATCAATATACCACTAAACGAAATAATTAAAATATATTTAAATAGTACTTATAAGCGCGCTAGTCTTCCATGGAAATAGTTGAGGTTCAGAAGTAAATGCAAATGTTAGGCTGAAATTACGAAAAAAACTGACTCTTTAATGCTTGCCATGCTGCTCAAAATATATTGCTATGCAGAAATGAACCCAAAGTGTACTGCAATTATAAATTAAACACGATTACACAGTACACAATTTTAAGTCGCATCACCTTACTTCGCTATTGTCAAATTGACAACATTGTCCAGAGTACGTCAACCAGCGCCACCAGCAGACTGGTAAGATAGCAGTCTTTTGTGATCATATGAATCGTAGGTTAGTCGCATCCTCCATCCAGGTTGTCAACACACGATTTGAAACCGTACGTATACATTTAAATACTGAAGAAGGCAGAGCTCAAATTCTGGTCTAGAAAGTATATTCGAGATTGGAGCTGTTGGAAGCAATAAATATGAATAATAAATCAAATTTATATAAAAACGATTTAACAACTGCTCTAGGTTTCTGAACTAATGCTTTAGTAGCAGCGATATAATCGAATAATGTCGAAAAATATTTTATCAGAGATGGTGTATGTTAGGCAAAGAAATTTGTAGGTCACTAAGGTTTGGTGCGTGAATGTACAGATAAATTGTAATTGCTCAGTAATCTTTTCAAAGTGCGTTTCAAAACATTACCAGAAATTTCCGTTTCAAGCTCTCAAGTAGCTTTGTTGAAATTCTGAATTTTTGTGTACAAAAATAAAAAGATTCATAGAATGATAGTTATTATTGGAAATATTGCTCTGAGCTAGTTATTTTTAAGTAACCTGTAAATCCTTCTCTGTAGTTGAGGAGCAATTAATCAATTCAAGCAAATGGCTATCTTAAAACATTCGTCTTGGCGAAAATTTCTGTAAAGATCTAGTTCTGAAATTATTTAATACCAAAGCAACCGTATGTTTAGGACCTGAAAATTATATAACATCACTTAGAAGTGTTAATATGACAAAATTAGTATTATTACTACCGTAAATTAATTACTATGAAAATTAAATTAAATTCAGGAACAGGAATTAAAGCAGATACTCTGGCAACGCTGAAATCCACTTAGGCAGATCATGAAGCTTTAGGCCGGGCGCCCACTGAAGTGACGGAGATGAAACATCTTTATATATTCCAAAACATCTTGTCAACATTTTTCTCACGCCGTAAGACTTCGACTCGATGTTTTGGAATGGTATGTGATGTCGCACTTTCAAGTCATCAGTGGGAATCTCGACTTATTATGGTTGAGCTTACTGAGAAGAGAATGACAGCATAGCTTTACAATTTCCTCCTAAAAGCATGCAACTTGTGCAGAAAGCTTTATGTTGGTAACGTCTAACAAAGTTCTAACTACGTCTAACTCTAACATTTTTCTTGCTGGGTGTCGATTGTACCAAAAAAAAAAAAATTTTCATAAAGAAAAATTGAAAATAAATACTAAAAATCAAATATAAAAAAAAACATATTTTTAATATTTTTCAAATTTGTTTTGTGGAAATTTGAGAAAAAAAGACACGTTTTGAAAAAAACTCTAGGATGGACGCTCTTATAATAAAAACGAAAAGGTGAGATATGTCAGTAACATATCTGCAAAGTCGACGTAGGACTGCTTGTTGATGTGGAGGATTTGTAATAGAATTAATAAATATCTACTATATTTTGTTCAGTCTAAAGACTCATCAAACCATCTGTTATAAGTTTTAGTTTTCCACGAAAATTAATATAGTCAACTGTTTATAACTCTTGCAGTGGCCCTAAAAAGGTCCGTTTGGTATTCAGTTATTCGCTGTTCCTGGAGTGATCCGAGTAGAACCGGTAATTGTCGAGTACCAGATGATGATTTGGTAGACAGTCGAATGGGCGGTCGTTGTTGTTGGTTCTGTTCCATGGAAGAAAAGCATATAATATTAGTCTTTAGGTATTTTTAGGAGCGTTAATACTGTGTATGAAAATCTTGAATTCAACTCTCTTAGAACTCTCTTAAGTGGCCCTGAAAGGGCCGTTTGGTATTTTGTCGTTTGTTGTTTATGGTCCGAGTAGTACAGACAATGGTCCAGTGCTAGGTGATGGTTGGTTGTCGAATGCGTAGATGTTGTCATTCCAGTTTATGTTCCACAATATCTGCTACCTGTTGATTTAATGGTTCGGGTGCTTCGAATGCGAGTATGGACAACATAGGTCTATGATACGAAAAATATGAACAATAACGTCTGCACTCTACGCCAATATTTTTAACAAACGTTAAATCTATACAAGAACCACCAAGTGTGATTGCTTCATTCCGAAGGTTTGCTAAAGTAAATTTTAAATGTTTTTGCATAAAATCTAGAAAATCTATGTTTTCATTTTTGGAAACGTCAATGTTAAAGTCAACACAACTGGCGTATCTTGCACAGCATACCTTAACAACTTGCAAATCAAGAACAATTTTAAATTCTTGGTAGTTGTTCCTGGTAAAATGTACACCACAACCAGCAGAACTTCAGTGTCCATCTATATATATAAAAATGAAATGCTGTCCGTTCGTGACAGCATAACTCACGAACGACTCGATGGATTTTCTTGATTTCTTTTTCATTTGGTTCGTCTTGGTTCCCAACAGGTTTATATAAAGAAAAAAAATGGAAAACATAACTGGGAAATGAGAAAAAGTCATAAAAACCAAATTGTCATTTTGTATGGGAATATACTAGACAGCAAGACCGTCTTTCGTTTTGTAATGAGAAACCGTTGGAAACTTTTATAATGGCGTCATAATTAACAAAAAAGAAAAGTAGAGGAGAGAATCACTCATTGTTACTTAGGACATTTTCAAAAGTTATGCGAAAAATGAAAATACACTGGAGTCGCTTACTTCGCAATTTACTATGGGGTTTTCGGAATTTGACGTGGTTTTCGGAATTCACGTGAGTAGATAATGTTCGCTTAAATTTGGCCAGAAACGCGTGTGAACATAACTTTTAACGCTTTTTACGAGGTTTTAGTGTATTACGGCTTTTTAAGCGGATTCAGAGATTTACTCGGTTATTTTAGTGTAATAAGCAACCTCAGTGTAGATGCCCGTATAAACTGGAGCGTTTGTATTGGTGACACCTCGAAGCGAGATGTAAATTCTCGATTAACAATAGAATGGGGCCTATCAACATTTGTAAACAGACACGTCTGAGCTGTTTTTCCCGCAAACCATGGGCAACGCACGCAAACCAGTACCATAATCATGTAGAAGAAAGTTTTTCCCTACACGATGATGCTATAGGTTTGCGTGGCTTGCGCGATAAAAAGGTTCAGAAGTGTTTGTTTACAAATCTTGATGGTCCCTGTTCAAGACTACTCTTGATCAAATGCCATCTAAAACCCATAAGATTGTGACTCGAGCTTATTCCTAATTTTCCAATTTTCCTGATGTATAATGTAGGTTCTGATAAGAAATATTTCAACCAAAACCGGGGTACCAAATATCGACGATTTTAAAACCCCTGTTTAGGCGATTAGACGCTTATTTATGGAGATAAAAGCATTTCTCATTCTCCAATTTTCCAAAAAGGTATTTAATTATAGGCGGGACAACGTCTGCCGGGACAGCTAGTTACTGATATATTAGCTGCACAAATGTCCCCGACGTTATCGAAAACGCTGAACATCTCGATGTCGAAAAAAAGACAAACAAAAGACAGCAGTTTTAGATAGAGATACAGTTTTTTCTCCAGATACTTCAACAGTTACGTCGTAGAACACTTTCAAATCTTCACTGAATGTTCGATTGCTTTGCAATACTGAGATTCCAAGGACGACATTAGAATCCATAAGTGCTAGCAAGTTAACACACAGCCTCCTTATTGAGTAGTAATCGATCAAGCATATCATAAATGGCATTCCAACGAGTTGGAACGTCTTGTTTCAATTTTAATTCGGGCATGTTCAATTTCCCTGCATTTCTTGAAGCTTACTGAGGGCTACTTTAAATATTGAACAATCGCTTTGGATTTACCGATAATGACCTTACAGATATGTATGGAAATGGCTGTTTGGACGACTAGGTTGAGCGAATGTACAAACACCCTATATGACGCAGCCTTTGAGTAGTGTGTCTATTTCACTCAAACGTAGTTAAATAAAACTCAAAGTACTGAATAAAACGCTTTCTAAATCACTGGACTCTACTGATCAATCTGAAAAAAACAATCCTCAACTGTTTCGTTTTTACTGCAGCATATTGCATTGTTCGTAATAGTGTGAGCTTTTTCAACGTGAATTTATCGCACAAAATTGCACCATTCTCTCAAATACTAGAAAAAAGCTCAAAAACAAAAGAACAAAAGACGGTTTTTATTCATTAGGGCGAATCTGAAATTAGAGACTCTCTTTGATTAATTTCTCTCTCATTCATATTTCATTCAGCTTTACGTTTACATTCTACTATTTGTAGAGTATGCTGGCCAGCACTGGATGTATATCTATCTGTACTAAAGAATCAAAAAGTTTTATAATGGTGTAAAAAATGGAAGAGATCGAGAGAGGAGAAAATCTCTCATTGTTCGATTCGCCCTATTTAAAAAATCCTAGAAACGCTATTTCATTCAACCGGCAGTATTGGCATTGATAAAGCCCGAAAGTGAAATATGGCCGACTTTATAAGGCAGTGGCAACGGAAAATTTCATATAAATCATAAACATTTGATACACAACAAACACAAAAATTAAACAAAGCTGAAGAGCCCAAATGGGCTGAAACACTTAAATGTAAAATTAGGTATGTAAGACTAAATGAATTGGAAATATAAAACATGTTAACTAAAACTGATGCCACCAACACTTCATATTTGTTTCTCTTCAACTACTGAACATATATGGTTGATTTTTTGTCGATGACTTACTTCAGGTTACCTGGAGCTTATTTTATTTTTTTTGAATAGTGATTGGACAAGAAATACAAGTTTAAAAACTTTTATTCTCGAGAAAACTGTAATTTTCAAGTAGGCCAAAATTAGCTAAAATGTCCATTCAAAATGGCATTTTGGAAAATGTTTTAAATTAGATGAACAATTTCAGATCTTCTGAGTCGGGTTTTGCAGTTCTATATGTTGTTTACTTGTAAAATCGCTTTTTTATTTAATGCAACAATTACGGTATATTGCCACTGTTTTTCGGCTCCATGGGTAGTGGCAACTATATTGCCACCTAGGTTTTACGGCTTAACGGGCAGTGGCAACTATATTGCCACCAACGATTTCTAACCTAATTTCCTTATTGAAAACAAAAATGCATCCATATTTTTTCGCTGTTGCGTTGCTGATTGCTTCAGTAAGCCGTTCAATTATGTTTTGCGAAATTACAATTCTTCCAACGGCAGTGAATATTACCTTCAAGTTCCCAAAACAACCAAAACTAAGTAGTAGGTATCGAACATATTGAGCATTATATAACAATTTGTGCTAAATCATGTGCTGTATTGTGAACAAAAACTATGAATAAATCGAATGATATTGGTGGTAACTATATTGCCACCAATATTTT
>JASCZW010012047.1:0-29814 GCA_034211315.2 Aedes japonicus
ATAATTGTGAAATGAAAGTATTCTCGTCACTGTTCAAACCCGGACACGACTACTCGCACCAATCGATGAAACTTGCATTCTATTGTGTTATGTCGGCTGCTTTATATAGCACACCAGATGCGCCATACAGCGGGCTAGATGCCACATTATGCCACCTCTATAGAATAAGAGCAGGTTCGTTTGGCGTAAGTGGTATAGGAAAGGCTTGTTAGATGGAACACGAACCGGTTTTTGCTCTTAACATATATATTTTTATTTTTCGTGGATCAAAGACATTTTTCGAAGGCTCTAATTTTGCCCAAGAAACTGATTATTTTTAGTCAGAAAATTGCAATTTTTAAAAAATGGCTTATAAGATAGAACACCATTCGTTCTTTGCTCGTAACATGAAATTTTTTTATTTTTCGAAAATCTTTCGAAAGAGAAACTAAAAGGCTACAAGTTTGCCCACAAAACTGATGATTTATAACTAGAAATTAGAAGAAGAATTAGTATCTTCCATTTAATTCCAACTACCTTTGCTTATCTTCGACAGATACGCGTATTTCGTCTACAATGTGCAGACTTCTTCAGTGTCTCGTACTAATAACTCGACTGAAAGAAAACCTTCGCCACCTCCGTCGTATATATACTATTTTCTAAATACAAAACGTTTACCTATCATTATGTTGTTTATACCTATCTTATTATTAGTTTGTCTATACCTATCCTGAGTCAAAACACAAGTGTACTTAATATCTAATTCGCTTCTTTCTCATTTATACCTAACATACTTATTGTGTAGCAGCGGGTGCTCCGCTTCGTCGGGTTTGATGTCGTTTGGGTAGTAAGTTGAAGAGCCATGTGTAACCATTGCCTTGGTCTTTGTTTAGTAGATTTGTGTTCTGTTGTTTGTTTATTTCTAAGCTTTCTGCGACGTCTAATTTCCAGGTGTAGATGTAGTCCGTAATATTGTGATGTCATTCGTCGTTATGTCGTGATTTTCCGTGAAGATGTGTTCTGCGACTGTTGATTTGAAGTTATGTGAAATTCCTTTCTCGTTCTGTTTGACAGCCTTAGTCACCTCCGCTAGATGCTCCTTGAACCTTGTTTGCCAAGGTTCTCTTTGTTTGACCTACATATATTTTGCTGCAGTGTTTACACTTGATTCTGTATACCCCTGCTCTGCCTAATGTGTCTACTGAGTCTTTGGTGGAGCCTAACATCGATGCTAATTGGTTGTGCCTACTAGAAAAAACTAAGTCAAGCCAAATTCCCTAAGTCGTGGTTTAAGCTTTTGTGTAATGTCTTTATCGAGAGGGGACGGATACACGTTTTAGGGGTTCAGGTGAGTCTGAGAGGGTTGTTAGTGATTTTCTATGAAGATGTTTTTCCTTTTTGTTGATGATCGCTTGGATTGTCCTCTTTTCTTACCCATTGAGTCTGGCAGTTTCGAAGATATATGCTAATTCTTTGGCTTTTCCAGTTTTATTGAGAGGAAGGATCAACATCCGGTGGATCATGTGGTGGAAAGTGGCCATTTTGTGCTGAAAAGAGTGGTTTGAAGTGTATGGGATGACTCTTTGGGTGTTTGTGGGTTTTCTGAAGATTTCAAACTCTAAAGGAGATGGCGAATTTCACATAACTTCAAATCAACAGTCGCAGAACACATCTTCCACGGAAAATCACGACATAACGACGAATGACATCACAATATTACGGACTACATCTACACCCTGGAAATTAGACGTCGCAGAAAGCTTAGAAATAAACAAACAACAGAACACAAATCTACTAAACAAAGACCAAGGCAATGGTTACACATGGCTCTTCATCTTACTACCCAAACGACATCAAACCCGACGAAGCGGAGTACCCGCTGCTTACACAATAAGTATGTTAGGTATAAATGAGAAAGAAGCGAATTAGATATTAAGTACACTTGTTTTTGACTCAGGATAGGTATAGACAAACTAATAATAAGATAGGTATAAACAACATAATGATAGGTAAACGTTTTGTATTTAGAAAATAGTATATATACGGCAGGTGGCGAAGGTTTTCTTTCAGTCGAGTTATTAGTACGAGACACTGAAGAAGTTCTGCACATTGCAGACGAAATACGCGTATCTGTCGAAGATAAGCAAAGGTAGTTGGAATTAAATGGAAGATACTAAATCTTCTTCTAATTTCTAGTTACAGGTATTCCACTAAACAGCTCAAACCCTCTAGGATTCATCATGGCAACCAAGCCGTCAGAGCCCAACAAATTCATCGGATTGAAGAAAACCATCGCCGCACTTAGGAAGGACGTAGCATTTCTGAAGAAATGCTTAAAATATAAGTTGTACCAGTAAGTCATAGGATTAAAAATACGAACATCGACACCCGCCCACATCGTCAGGAAAATGGAAGCAGAATTCATCAAGGACAACATCAAACGACTATTCAACAAACTGGACCGGAAAACTTTGGAGTGCTATTCTCTGCACCTGAAGTTAGCCAACGAGTATCCCGTAAAGTTCCAGGAGTTCTTATCCCGAGTCAAGGTAGCAGAGGAATGCGAATCAAATAGGAAACGAACGGTTCTCGATAGGAAACTCAACAAGCTGAGAATAGAATCCCAACAGACTCGGACCACACATCACACCAAGGAACAGACCACACTTACACCCACCATCAACACGACACCGATGGTCCACTCCATTGAAGGACTGGTTGTTAACTGATCGACGACCGCATTCACGGAAGAACAACTGACTCATCTCAACAAAGGATTAGGATACGCGGTTACAACCAAGCCCGACGTGGAACAGATCATCATCGACGTGGAGACAGCAATTACAAACACTCTTCCGACATCTTTACAAAACACAGCCAGGACTATCACTTCGAACATTATTAAGGACGGACAGAAACAAAAACACAACAACGAGAAGGAAATTCGCATCGTTAAGGGAGCTGAAGTCAAAGCCTGTTTTTACCTAAAAGCAGACAAAGGCAACAGAGTCGTCATCATGGATAAGGAGGACTACGACAAGCAGATGGCTTCTAAGATCAGTAATGGTCCTTATAGGCAGCTTCGGGTAGACCCCTACCAAACATGGTGAAACACGTGGACAAAACACTAAAAGGAGTGTAAAGTAGTATTAGGGATGCAGCAGTCCGTCTTCGTGAACCAAACCCCATCCTCCCCAGAATTAAAGGCCTCCCAAAAGTCCACAAACCCGGAAACGAAATGAGGGAGATTGTTTCATCTGTAGGATCTCCAGCCCATAAGCTAGCAAAATGGCTAGTAAAAGAATTTCCATGGTATCTCCGAGCAATTCCCAACAAGCTCAGTTCGCAACTCCCAGGAATTTGTACAACAGCTACAGTCATCAGGTCATATAAATGACAATGAAGTGTATCTTTCGACGTCACGCAATTAACCTTCTAGAAGATTGGCTTTTGAAACAAGGAGATGACACAACATGGAAAGCAAAAAGGTACGGATGTACTCTTAAGCTGACCCGACTTTGTACATGGAAGAGAACTACTTCACTTTCAGAGGATCATTCTATAAACAATTAAAAGGAGCCCCTATGAAATCCTCTATCCCCATTCCTCTGTGAACTGTTTATGGCGAATTTGGAAACAATCCTAAAAGCGAAAGAAAATTCGGTGCTGTCCATAGTACCGTGAGGAGAACTCGATTCCGAGAAGGAATCAAGTCGTATCGAGCTAGCAAACAGCCAAATCGGACCATAAAACAGAATAGTGTGGCCAAAATCCGTGCTCGGAAGCTATACGACCAGGTGCTGACCAAGTTCGACGGTTGTCTTCTGATGGACGATGAAACCTATGTCAAGGCTGACTTCGGGGAAATCCCAGGTCAACAATTTTACTTGGCAACGGCTCGGGGAGATGTTCCAGCCAGATTTAAATTTGTTTTTGCCGACAAATTTGCACGAAAATTCATGATTTGGCAGGGCATTTGCAGCTATGGCAAAAAACGAAAGTTTCCGTTACAAATAAGACAATGACGTCGGATCTATACCAAAAAGAGTGTCTCCAAAAACGAATTTTGCCATTCATTCGATCCCACGACCATCCCGTAATGTTTTGGCTAGATTTGGCAAGCTGTCATTACAGCAAATTCGTTCAAAAATGGTATGCAGAGAAAGGGGTCCAGGTTGTTCCGAAAACCTTAACCCATCCAACTGCCCCCAGTTCCGCCCTATTGAGAAATACTGGGCAATCATGAAGAGGAGACTCAAGGCAAAGGGAAAGGTTGTCAAAGACATCAATCAGATGAAGACCTGGTGGAATAAGATAGCTAAAACGATGGACGAAGAAGGTGTGCGCCGCCTAATGAGCCGTGTTACAGGAAAAATCGAGAATTCCTTTGAAACTGTGACAAATAATTTTATCCGTATATTTTCTTAAAAGTATGAAGAAAACGCTACATTTGTATAAAAACATCTTGAATATAAAAACATCTTGAATTATAAATAATTGAAATACAGGCAATTGTTTTTGTTCCAATTCTATCTGAAGCAAGCTTTACAAATCCGTTCCATCTTACAAGCCTTTCCTTTCAGTGTTTGGTTTCGAACTGCAACGAGTATATTCAAAAAATTACTTGTACTTATTTAGCATCTTGAATCCACATTGATGATCAAAAATGATGCTTAGGATTGTCTTTATGGAATATATGTAATATCCTTTTTATATTACTCAACATAAACAGGTCGCTGAACACTATTAATGACAATATTTTAATCACATCGATAAACAACACAGTTCATTTTATAAACTGAAAATATGACATTCAGAATATTCCTGGAATTTCCTGGAATTTCTGAAGAACATATGTATACAGTACCATGCTGGTCAAATTTTAGTTCGTAATTATGATGAAGTGTATGAAGGGTTCAGTCTCACCATCGGTGGATTAATTCGGGTTTTTTTCATTAGGGCGAATCCAACATTGAGAGACTCTTTGACTACCTTCTCTTTCATTTATATTCCAATCACATTTACGTTTTTCATTCTACTATTTGTAGAGTATGCTTGCCAGCACTGTTGTGTTTCGATATGTGCTAAAGAATGCCTCTAAAGGGTTATAATAGCGCTGTAACGAATAAAAGAGAGTGAGCCTGGAGAGAATCTCAGATTCGCCCTAATAAAAAAAACCCGAGATATATCAGTAGTTGACTTTATCCATATTTGAGTAAATTTGCATGGGAAAAAATACTCAAATATGGATAAGTAGTAACGTACCCATAAATGGGTATGTGACTTTTCGCGACTATGGGTATTCTTCACTCATATTTGGGTAAACTGATCTTAGCGTATAAGCCATCGCATCGACTTTGTCGGCATTGCCTGATCACGACAGCGCACATTTGGCATAATCGAGGCTGTAATCGGACTTATTTCAAATTCGCTAGTATTTATACATGAACTGATGCTTTTCTATAGAAAAAACGCCAATAAATCGATTGCCACTGATTTCATCCTGTGCAGGGTAAAATGGGACCATTCACAGCATGATACCAACACCATTCGATTTCTCAGAGTTTTTCACATACAATATGTCCCTTTTCAAGCGAAAAATACAGCGGCAACAGTACGCAGGAAAAATCTTGTAGTAAAAACTACCATTTCACCCGAATATGCCTAACTTTAAATCTACCATGAAATTTGAGTCAAGTTTACTACGTTTATAGTAATACCTTCAACGTTTGTGGTTGACAGACCTCATATTGATATCAACCGCAACATGGTTGATCTAATCGCAGGCATGGTAAAATAAAACGCATTTATAGTTATTTATAGCTGAAAGTTGTTGGTGATTGCGCTTATTTTAACCTTCGAAATGGTAGCTTCTACTGCGGCTTTTTTGCGTGTAGTTATCAGAGAAAACTGAAAAACACACCGATTTAGGTGAAATGGGGCAAAATGACAAATGAACCAAATGGACAGCTTGTAATGATCACTTGAAGATGCGATGGGGGATCATTGCCCTGATATTCCCAAAATGAATCCTTTTATTTTCTGTTATCTTCCCTATCTTATGACCGCGAGTAATATCATATGGTCATCCTAAAGTCAACTTCAAAAGCAGTAACATCGAAACAACACAGAGCCATAAGTAAGGAACGGTATAAACCCTAACCAATTTCACTTTCAGCCAAATTTTCTAACACAAGGTAAGCAATCAAATGACCACTACAAAATATACTGAATATCCACGACATAATATATAACGGGAAAAGGAGGGACCATCAGGGCACCCAAGTGAAACGATTTGAATAGGGAGTATCGGACTGCCTCCTCCCTATTGTTAACATTTCGCGGAACGAAGGCGGGCTCTTCGACCCCATCTATTGGGTTTATTCTGTCAATCGAGGGCTCGATTATAATGTTGTGAGTGTGAACTTGCTTTTGGAAAGAGATTCTCTTCCCTATATTCGCGGGTTTCGCGTAAGTGTCTCTGCTTACGAGCCCGTCCACACGTTTTGGCCCTTCATACATGAGCTTGACGATCACAAACAACATGATAGTCGATCTTGCGCATCCCAAAACATGGAGGCTATAACCTTTCCCGCCGATTGTTGCGTTTTCGGAGTACTTTCGTCTGGTAAAGCCTACTGTTTTGCCTGCTGCGATGACTCCGGTGTGTAGTAATGGGTCCAAGTTTCATCCATGGTTATGAATCGGCGCACAAAATCCTTCGCATTGCGCGAAACTTGCTCAAATTCTCCTGAGAGGTTTGTAACACGAATGTGTTTTTGGTCCATTGTAAGCAAACGCGGCACCCATCGCGCGCAGAACTCCTTCATACCCAAAACGGAATGCATTATGTTGCCAACTTGTTCCATTGAAATGCCTAAAGCATTAGCTAGCTCTCTCAATTTCACTTTTGGATCCTCCAATACTATATCATGGATTTTATCGACGTTCTCGGTTGTAGTGACCTCGCCCTCGCTCAGATCGCGGTGCGTCAACGGTGCTCGTACGGCCACAACGAAAATCAGCAAACCACTAATGAATCGTTTGAATCGACAAAGCAGAGTCTGGAAAATACTTTTCCAGCTTGGCTTTGGTTTTAGCAGTCGTTTTCTTGTGTAGAAAATAGTATTTTATCAAAACTCGAAACTCGGTTTTTTCCATTTTTTAAAAAACTTGCTGATCGGTCTCTTCTCACTGTCACTTATGAATGCGTGGACAGAAGTGGCTGAAATTTTGACAGTCGTCATTCAAGGAGCAAAGCTCATAAAAAATGGTTCACATTGGCGCTTACTAACGCCGTCTGTAGGAAATTAAAGGGACTTTTCAGGCAGACTAGTAATGCAAAAAAATAAATGTTTCTATCTGTGTATGTAAATTTGTATGGTAGCAAAAGTAGGACATTTCCAAGTACAAAATTGAACTACTTATTGCCTGCTCTCAATTTAGTGTTCTAAATGCACTTCCACAGTTATTAATTAAGAGCTTTCGATGACAGGTCGCATTTTTGGATAAGTATGATTGTGTGGCAAATACAATCATACCCTATGCTCAGGGAGTCAGGAAATTTTCCTTAATGAAAAATTCCTAGACCAGACCGGGAATCGAACCCAGTCACACAGTCAGCATGGTGTTCCTTTGTAGCCGCGCCTTTAACGACTGACCTAAGGGAGAACAAATTTGGTGCAATGCATATTTTAAAAGGTGCCGCATTTCTGAGGGTGACAATAAGGTATTTTTAAGTGAACCTTTTCATTTAACGCGAGGTTTTATTACTGTTATCACTTAACCCGTGATCGGAACAATTGAAACAATTATTTCCATTTCATTTGCCCGTGGGTTTTTCACTGAGCCAACAACACTTTGCTGAAAACATTAGTTTTATATTCGGCGGTCCATATTTTGTTCAGACTAAAAAGTTACAACGCTATCTTTGATTACGTTTTTCTTGATAATGCAGTTTATAACATCCGTGCATCATGTTATAACTCTACATTCTGAACAAAACATAATTGACTGTAATATGTAACATTTTGTAACTAAATGATTCGAGATGTTACATGTTACAACAGCTAAGCCATAGCTCACGCCTTCCATTAACGCAGTTCATCCTCGAGACCGACGTTATAAGAAATCACGTCAATCAAAATTGCGCTATGCTCGAGAAGGATGTGTTACGCATTAGTACAGTTCGTGCAATAAATCCTCTTATACTTTGACAACTGAAGATTACTTTGCATTATTGGAGTTTTTCCACGTTTTTTCCACGACTTTTTAGTATCACTATAGTTTATTTTCAATTGAAATATTATATAAGTTTACTAGGTTTGTAACTTTCGGAATAACCTTCAATAAGTATATCTCGGTGTAACTGGCGCTTCCGCTTCTTAAATAAGGGAGTTATACATCACACTCTTAGACAACATTATTGGAACATTATCGTAGCATACAAGTTCTAATCTTACATCATTTTTTTTAATTTCAACCTGTGAAATGAGCTACCTGCAAACAAATCTTATTCATACTAAATGAACTTTTCCAGTCCTATTCTGAACGAAGCACATGAAACTTTTAGAATCGCTTCAGTGTTTCCACCGTCCTAAACTATCCTACCGTGCTTGTGGAGATTTATTGCCCGAGTACTACGCTTTAGCGATCAGGAGATTCACCAATCCACCTCAAAGATACAAATTCCTTCCCATCCAATCTACGAGAAACAATGGGCCATCACTTGACCTCTTCACTTCAGGTAATAATGTTATTAAAGTAATTACTGCACTCATGAATAATGCCATGAATAATTGCTAGAATTGCAAAACCTAGTTACACGATTTAAAAAGCAATCAATTGTAATCCATTGATACAGAAGACGTTTAACCACAAGGTGCTTGTTTTCCCTGGATGGAAATAGTAAATTATTTCGACATTATTCTGCACACCCAACACATTTTTTTGCCTCGGGACATAAGAAAACAACCTAAAACTCATCCATACCTCCAGGGCCGAGCGGTGCCACAAGTGCAAGCTAGTGCCGTACAAATAGTTGGTGGCCAACTGGCCCCACATATGGAAATTAATAATGTCGTTTGCCTTCAGCTCTACAAAGGAGCATGAAACACCATGGACAATGAAATTAATTCCTGTGGTGGTGGAGAGAGATCTGCTCGATAGGATTCGTCGATTTGTCAGTCTCGACGTTTGGGGACCGAATCTCTTCGTACCATGGAGATAAAACGATGCAATGTGCTTTTTTTATGGTCTAGGTAGGAGAAGTTAAAAGGAGCAGATTTGTTTAATGATGAAAATGGCTTGAAGTGTTTTCGGTTGTTGTAGTTCGTATGATAGTGATTAGTTTCGAGCGAATGCTGGGCAAAAGCTTGAGGCAATTTGGAAAGTTTACTGTGTTGAAAAATTTGGTTTTGTGTAGCATACTGTTCATTTGTTGTATAATTTGAATTAATTTGTAATATTGTTGATCATATTTGCGAGAAAAGCCACTGTGTTGTTTTCCGAAGGTTATCAGGGATTTCAACTCACTCTGATACAAGCCAATAGTTAGAACATTCCCATCTGTTATGATTCAACAGACAAAGGTTATTCTTTCGTGGATTATGAGTACACTCTATCACCATCAATATTTTTGATCCACCAACTATGGTCTCAAAACTATGTAATAAAGTTTAATAAAAAGATAAGGAACAGGCATAGTAGCCATCGTTTTGCTATTTTGAAGTTGCAAATCTCACGAAAAATAATGAAAATGGAGCTGGAATCGAAAAGTATCTAATTTTCACGTCATGTTGCACAATAAACGACTAAGAAGAAACGAGCTGTAAGTGGAAAAACAGTGTCAAGGTGAAAAAGTGCTAAGGAAATGTCAACCTATATTGAATTCCAGTGTCAAGTGGAAAACATTGAAGGGACCAAACAAATAAAGGACTGCCAAATATTGGTAATCACTATGATCCAGGTGATGAGAATTGTCTATTGAATGCATGGGCCGGAGTATGGAGCAACAGAGTAAACAACGCAAGAGGTTATATCTTGAAAGAAGTTAGATTTACGATTGTGCTATGAAGGTTTCGTTAGCACATTTCGGGAAACGGGAAGGATCCCATCGTCGATGTAACGTTCTACAGTTCTTCACGGACGGCGAACATAAACTGGAGAGTGACTAGGAATATACTTATACCGACCACCAGCCGATTCACAATCGGCCAACCATGGGGATGGATAACCGTTGAGCGTAAGTGGAAGAAGAATGTCTTCGACATGGATCTATTGGTTGAATCATTTCGGCTGGACAGCTTAGCCAAAAACATCGACGCGCCCAAGCTAACGAGAAGGATTGTGACGGTTTGTGACGCCACGATGCCGTGAAAACGAGAGCCAAGTAACAGACGGCGTTCAGCTTACTGGTGGAACGAGACTCTAAGCAAGTTACGCGCTGCTTGTCTCAGAAAGCAAGGATGGAGGCGGATAGAGAGGAGCGCATGGCAGTTTTCCGAGAAACTAGCACCGCATTCAAACGATCAAGCGTTACAAGTCAAATTTCTACAAGGAGCTGGAGCGATGCGTACCGAGTCATGACGAAGATAAAGAATCCGTAGATGCCAACGTGTCCACCATCACTACACGGCGAAGAGGAAGCAGAAGCCGTGAAGTGACAGCCAGCGTTCCTTACGGGAATGGGATGTCTTGAATCAGCGGTTGCTTGGGAAGGTGAAACTCGTTGGGTTCGTGGACGATGTGTAAAAGATTGTGATGGGCGAGACGCTAGAAGAAGTGGAGATGTCGGTGACTGAGACCATAGATGCAATTGAAAGCTGGATGAAGAGTAACGTCGGAGGACATGTAATTGTAACGAAGCGCTCACTGAGAGTCCTGATCGATGATCGGCTGAACTTCACCAACCACGTTGACTACGCCTTTGAACGATCAGCAATGAGTTTAAATTCCTGATAACCTTCGGAAAACAACAGAATGGCTGTTCTTTCGTAACAAAAGTCTGGCTATCCACTTTCTTTTGTTCAGTCACCTGATCATTCAGCTCCCTTATTCCCCTCCCTGTGTAAAGTAAGTATTCCCACAGTTATGCGAATACCACATTGAGGTAAGACAATTATCAAAATAGTAGCTCTTAGGTATTCCCAGGTATCCGAGAAACAATTTTTGTTATTCGAGATACATTTTGCTTGCAATTTTTAGGTATTTGGCTTAGGTATTTTACCTCTTAATCTGTGCTCTTTAATACCGGCCAGTTATCAAGATCAAAATTAGGTACAGCACCCCCACCTCCCTGAAGTAATACCTTGACAACCTTCTTTATACATTTCTCGGGTACTTTTTCAAACAGACGTATGTCATTTTGTAAACAAAGAGGGGAAGTAAGATTCAAACGTAAATTTCTCGAAACCCTTAGCACTTTCATGCAAACTTGGGCCACCAACACAGGGAATAACATTGCTTTACATGATTGTGATGCTACTTTATGTGAGGGTACTGAGAATTTCGAGAAATTTACTTTTGAATCTTACTTCCCCTCTTTGTTTACAAAATGACATACGTCTGTTTGAAAAAGTTTCCGAGATTTAGCCGTTGATGGTGCCGGTCGTAATGTACGGCTTGCTGAGTTTGCCGCACCCACAGATCGCCTGCCATATGAAGTATTTCGTGGCAAATTTGTCGCGGCGTGGGATTCGAAGTGTAGAAATCCCATAATGGGGGAATCCATTAAATAATACTGGTGGGGACCAGTATTTGCACTACTAACCGTCGTTTCTCTCCGATGTGTGGAAGTGTCGGTGCATGCCAAAATTAAACCCAACAGCAGGAGATAATTTGTCACCGATGTTAGGCATTGAGAGAGGGAAACAAACAAATCGCTAGAGCCCGATCAAGCAATAGACAATATGAGCACAATCGGTCGCTCATTCTTTTGCCAGTCAAGGGAGTATCCCCTCCCCCCCTAACTACCATGAATCTGGGGTAGCTTGGTAAAAGAATGTGTGCTCGATCGCATACTACCGTTCAAATGCCCTTCCGTTCGTTTTCAACTTGCATCTTTCAATTTCACAGCCTGTCGTACTCTAACGGAACTATCAATACTTTCTCTTAATTTCTCTTCGTTATAACTATAAATTACTGTAAACTCCTAGAGCCTCTCATGTTGATAGGAAATTATCTGCTTATGATTATTCTATTTATCGGTTCGGTTAGGCGCCTTCATTACCTTGAAGACACGAAGTCCGGCCCGCTTCATTGTATACTGGACGAACAAGATGGAAGAATTGAAGTTCTTGGCCACATCCCAAATCGAATGGTTCCCAATCCCAACTGTTTCTCGATCCAGCCTGGATTTCCCACGACCACGCCCATATTTTTTTGTCGATGCACTTCTTGCTTGGAAGCCATCTCAATAATCACTTGACAGATTGTGACGAAATTTTGCATATGTAAACATTACACTCTAAATTTCATCAAGTTTTACTCATGCAATGACAAGTTATAAGACAAAAGAAAGTGTTGCATTTTTTTTTCTAGTCCGATTCAGAGTTTTTTCCCCTTCATTTCCCTCTTGTTACACCCAAGTGGTGAATTTTGGTGAAGATCGTTGAATGAGACATAGAGCCCAAACCCTATCAGCACTCAGATGGGTTGATGAATGAGCGGAAATCAATAATAATAAAAAAAAACGAATTAATCCACCGATGGTGAGACTGAACCCTCTTACACTTCACCATAGTACGAACTCAAATGTGGCCAATATTATACTAGATACATATTTTCATCAGAAATTTCAGGAAGATCCAGGATATTCGATATGTCATACATTCAGTTTCTAAAATGAACTAGTTGACAATCCTAAACGTATTGTTCATCGATACGATTAAAATATTGTCATTAATAGTGCTTGACGACCTGTTTATGTTAGTTATACAGAAGGGGAAATTACATAAATATTAGAAATTTCATATAATCAGTCCATAGAATGAATTATTAGACAATCCTTAGCATCAATTTTGATTATCGATATGGATTCAAGATGCTTAATAAGTACATGTTCGTTGAAAATTGTGTAGTTATAGTAAATGAAGACTTAGCGTAATTTTCGAATATACTCGTTGCAGTTCAAAACCAGACCACTCGAGCCAATCGATCCGGCTCTAATTCTATAGAGTCGCAAAATGTGTCTAGTCCACTTTATGTGTACAACGCACGAGATGCGAGACAATAGAATGCAAGTGACATCGATTAATGCGAGTGGTCTTGTTCGGTTTTGCACTGCATCGAGTATATTATCATCTCACAATTATGTGCTCTCAGGTATGTAGTATACAAAGCATCTTAACATTTCATTCACACATACTATTATTAACACATACATTTCATTAACACATCATTAATTTCGTTTCCCGCTCAGTTGATTACCCTCAAATCAAATGATTATACCCAAATCGAAAGGTAAATTAATACTCTTGGAATCATACAAAGTATCTTAACATTTCATTCACACATACTCTGTATACTACAAGGTATTCTTTTGGTCATATCTCCGTGAAGGATAATTTAATCATAATGATATTTTCAACAGTTAAATGAGGATTTTATTGCACCAACAAAACTAAAATCAGTACACAAATACCTCAGTATGTAATCGGACACTAAACTGTTTGATTACTATTATAATAGGTCGTCAAGTACAGTTTCGTTCATATCTTCGTAACAAAATGTCCGAATGAAAAATCAATAGCGTTCTATGAGAATGTTGTAGCTTTCATTTGCTGTCAACAGAACTGAAATCGGTTCACAAATGGCTGAGAAACCGATGTGACATTATTTGTAACGCACACACACACACACACACACACACACACACACACACACACACACACACACACATACACATACACCCACACACCCACACACACACACACACACACACACATACACACACACATACACACACACACACACACACACACATACATACAGACATGTGCTCAGTTCGTCGAGCTGAGTCGAATGGTATATGACACTCGGCCCTCTGGGCCTCGGATAAAAAGTCGAGTTTTCAAGCGATCTTAATACCCTTCTATTGGTGTAAGAAGGGTAAAAACCCGAATTAATCCACCGATGTTGAAAGTCGAAGACCTCTCTTACACTTCACGAAATATTTCGTATATTCAGTTTATAAAATGAACTGATAGACAATCCAGACTTTTAGTCATATGGTTGATCTAGTAGATCATTCGATCTAAACTCCAGGATGATTTGGAAAACATTGGATCTGTTATGCAGAAAAATAGATCTCCATATAAATGGAAATGGGTCGAAAACAATGCGCACTGGTACTATAAATTAGTGAAGATGTTATACAATATTAGGGGCATTACATTAGTCTTGGTTGAACTAATGGCAATGAAGTATCTAAACTCCAGTACAATTTGGAGAACCTAGAACATCTTATGTGGAGGTAAATATATTATAATCCCTCGTATAGCTTCTTTGAGTCTGCTTGGGTATGCTGCCTTGCTAAGGATAGTAGCCCAGTCATGGTTGATCTAGTAGATCATGTAACCTGAACTCCAGTGCGACAGATCTATCTTCATGGTTTTTCATAAATAAGGTTTTGGATTCCACGCCAACTAGGGGCACATGCTGCCTCGCACCCTATTGCCACCCTTCCCCTTCAATGTCACGAGTGTTCATGACAACGTAAGCCTTTGAAAATCAAGCACGTAGAAGCAATAATACGCCGTAGATTATTGTTAAAGAACCAATTAATTAATCATCGGCTCCTTAAAAGATTTGCAGTTGAGCTTTAAAACAACGAACTAATTTAACAAGCGAGCTACCAAGCAGCCTCCAATCGAATGGGCAACAAACCAAGCAAGTATCTGAGAAACGTACGAGCAAACAAGAAGACTACAAGAAGACGACAAGAAGACGACAGTCCATAGTTTTTGGAGCATTACTCAAAAACAACAAAAAAACACATCTGCAAAATTTCACCAATGCTTATGAATACATAAGCAAGAAAATACTTAGTTCAAAAATTTTCATGGCTAAGAAAATGGTTTTCTGGCCTTTCCAAGCAATTTTCCTTCACTGTGGAAAATTTTGTAGGAAAACTCTCAACCCTATTTTTTAAATATTGTTTTTTGTTCATATATCCATGCATGGACAAACTTTCCTGAGAACCTTCGGCCCCCTGAGCACGATCAAGCGCGCACTCTTTTGCCAATCAAGCGGGATATCCTTTTCCTTTTGCCTACCCTGCATTGAGGTAGCTTGGTAAAAGATTGTGTGCTTGATCGGGTACTGCCTTATCAAATTGCCTGGTTTCATTTACAATAGCTTTGTTTTGATTACACATAATTACATACTTAATTAAATGTTTTACTTTAGGTATTAAAAATATTATTGCGTTGCTCGATGCCAAACCAGATTCACAATTGTCGGTGTAAATGTACCAGAGCAAATTTATTTGAAGTAGAAGTTCACGATCAACAAAACTGACTCAATATCAAACACCACTCTTGCCCACGAATGGTCCAACGAGGGAGAACTTACGGCAAACAAGACTTAACTGCAAGATGGTCCTGGTTTTGAAATCCCGACCAGGTACAGATCTATTTTACTTGGTAACCACACTCAACGTGAGGTAAAAAGTTTAAAAAACCGATTGCAACTGTTTTGTCGTTTAATTTAACGCCGCAACTTTGCCATATGCTCAACGTTGCTGGTTCAAGATGAACGATTCCAGGTAAAGTTGCTAAGAACGATTCAAATTTCTTGCAAAAGAATAAAAAACAATCATTTCAGCAATCATCATACACCAAGGTAGAAAACTTTGCATCAGGTTGTTTGCTGCTTGCACGAAAGTTTTCGGACCATTTTCCTTTTGTAGATAGGATCTTGCGAAGCGCATGAAAAAAAGTTCAACCTCAACCAGCATGCAACTTGTTTCCTGCAGTTGCCCGATCTACCGATGCGGGGAGGTTCTCTCTAATTGTCGTTCGCAAGTTTGCCTGCATCAAGTAAATACTTGCCCACTGCCGAGTTTTATTGGAAAGTGGTTCTTATACTTTAAGGAAGAAGGAAAGGCTGGAGATTTATTTGGTATAATTGCCTAGAAATATTAAGGGAAGTTTGCGTTTGATTGTAGATTCGGAAGGACGCTATTTCAATAAATCCGAGGGCACACTTATAGACTAAAGCATTTTGAATTTCGCTAGCTTGTAACATGTACTGAAATTTTTTAACCATTTACTTATTTTTTTAAGGAAAATTTCAACCGCTGATCCTTTGGGCAAAGTTATTATCTCCCATGGTACAAATCATCATAAATTTGGGAAAATAAACGTGATAAGGGTTCATTATCAAGTGACCTTCCCGGTAAAAAAAAGTGGATTACCACTGGAGCTAAACACATTCCGTATATTATCCTACGACTGAACCGGAGACGACCGGCTCAGCACAAATCCGATTGAGGTAGGTAATCATTGGCTCATCGGTGTCGTTTGCTTCGACGCGTAACTGCTTTGTCACTTCTTCCGGCAACCACTTCTCACTCTGGGCTGCAAAAATAGCAGAAACGATTATTGGAAAATAAATTGATTTGAATTTAATTTACACTTTGTCAAGTTACGCGCGATGGCCATGGCAGAGAGCCTTTCGCCATCCACACGTATCCCGATAAGTGGCATCCTTTTTATTTTACTCCCATCCATTGGAATGTGGACCGTGGGACATGGGGGCGTGCTGGGAGAGAAAATTGAATTAAATCCTCGCCGTCAAAGCTGTTTCCGTGTCTTAGCGGTGTTTACAGTTATTTCTGGAGAAGGTTGGACGAAAGGCGTGAATCCTTGGCAGAAGGAATCGGAAGAGAAAGAAAAAAAAATCTCGAAGATAGATGACCCGGATTGATCTGCTGTGGACAATCCTTCGATTGGTCCCAGTTGGCACAAGAGGAAACTAAGCCAGAGCCCGATGTTGTGGCATGGCGAACGGAAGATCCGTGCTTCGTTTTCCTTCGCTAGAAATTAAATATTTTATTTTATCATTTAATTTAATTTTTTATCGCAAATGCAATAAATAACGCTGTCGTTTTAGCCTTCTCAGAGCGGGGCACTTCTGCTGTGAAATCGTTTTAACTCTATTATGGCTTGTTGTTTCCAAGGATGAGCGTAGAATAGCTTACGGGGCAAATTAAATAGGAAGAAGAGGATGAATCGTCGTGGATTAAGCATTGGTTTTCTCGTAAATTGGTGATCTTAGCTTACGTATTGTGAGTACGATTTGGAAATTACAGCTAGAAAATTTGGCAGCAACATTCTATATGTTCCCCGAAAATTGAGATATGCTGAGGTCAACGATGTCGTGTATTTGTCGATTTGAGCCAACACTGATTCAAGTGTAGACGACAGTTAAGCTGTGTGCCTAATTAAAGGCCCAAACGCGATATGGACGGAAACGGAACAGTAACGGCAAGTTTGACAGTTATCTTAAATGATGTCGATATGTCTTATGTCGATATGTCTTAATCAACTTGGATCTAATCAGTGTTCTATCCGAAAAGCAGGTATAGTCAAATTGAGCTCTTCCGCTGCCATTGCCGTGCCGCTTCCGTTATCATTGCGTTCGAACCTTAAAGCTTTTTTTTTTTTTTTTAATAATCATTTATTTGTACAGGCTCAATCGAATCAACTTTACAGAGCCAAGTTATCATATTTGTATACATCAGGTATCTTAAAACTAAAGTTAGGGGAAAGAGCCGATTACTCGCGGCCGTCTCGAGTGTTAATAGGAATAACAATTTTAACGGATAGGAGGATGGTGGGAATTTAAAGTATACACAAACACATTAACTTTATATCCCTAATTGTCAAAAACTTAAAACTATACAACTTTTGGTTTCTTTGAATTTGAACATTTTTGAAAGCGAAAAAAACACACAAACACAGAAAAAAACTTATAATAAACATACAGGTTAAACTAACTACAATCTAAGGCTAATGTTAGTCAAAAAAACACATAAATGAGTTTCATGTACTCCAGATCACGTACAGCCAAAATATCCCTAACTGGAACATTAGGTTGTTTACCTCGAGCCCGAAGGTATCATAAAGTCTCAGATCTGACTCCGACGATGCTCAGCACATGACCAAACAATGTGATCTGCGTCTTGGTAACCTTGTCCACATTCACAGAGATTGCTGTCGCTCAGCCCAACACGGTATAAATGAGCGTTCAAAGAATGATGATTGGACATGAGGCGAGACATGACACGAATGTTGCCTTAAAGCTTTTGTTGTTTAATATCTGGACGCACTGTTTATCAACTTTTGATTCACTTTAAAGGAGCAAGTATTGTGATCAAGTATTGTTTTGACAAAAGCGAATTATGAACAAATATGGGATATTCTACTTCCATGTTTAGTAAATTTATGTATTTAAAGTGTAACTGGATATATTTGTTATAATTAGTAATGGAGAAAACAAATTATAGTATATTGTATTTACACTGCATAGCCTATGGCTTCCTAGAATCTGAAAATCTGCCGATAGGCCGCAGGATGCAAGCCATTTCTGCCTTATATTATCTTTCTTTGGAGACCGGAAGAAATCCACAGAGTTCACTTCACATCGCGAGTTATTGCCACAATTTCACTCGAACAATTCACTATGCTTTTTAATGAATATCTTAAAACGGAATCAACACAAACAACCAGCATCGAAACCGAATTTTAGACTATTGCGCTGTTTACTTCAATTTTGTACAAATACAAGTGTTGCCAGATCAATTGCTCAAATTTATGAAATTTTTCAGGGTTGGCAGATTGTATGATTTTCCGTTGTCCGGTCTATATACAGTGTCTGGATCTGGAATGTATTGACAGCAGTTTGTTTTGAAATGGTTTCTCTTTCAGTTTCTGGTAAGTTCGTCGCGATTCATATGTTTTCTAAAAGGTATACTTGATGGAAGCCGCAAAATGATCGACACCCACTTCGAAAATCCGACGTGGTCATGTTAAAAATCGCGGAGTCATTAAAAACGGCAAAATCAGTCATGTTCAGCGTCTCAAACATTTCCGTGTGCGGCGTACTATTGATTAGCAGGATCATAGCAGTACCGTCGTAGTGAAACTTAGGATTGGAAGTTGCATTTGAACGTATTGAAACCCAGGGCAGCCGGATTGTTATTTCACCAAGAAATTCAATGACAATCAAACCATCGTCAGCAAGGTTCGTCTTCGAGAAGGGTTTCGATATTTTTTTGGCCAGTAAACAACCAAACAGGACACTGAAGCCGAATCTAGTGTCCAAAAGGCCCGGAAGTTTTAAAGTGAGGCTCCTACGATTATAAATCAAAGATTTTTTTTTACAGAAATCTGTTAAGTTTTACCGAATTCTCAGCAGCTGATCGTTCGGTAATGCTTTTTTATAGATTTCGGTGAAATTTTAAAGATATCTGTAAAAAATTTACCGAATTTCGGTAAAATTTTACCGAAATCCGTAAAATTGGATTACCGAACGTTCAGCTGTTGAGAATTCGGTAAAATTTTACAGATTCCTGTAAAATAATCTGAATGTGTAGCAAATTTAAATTAGTTTTTGTCGATAATTTCGCAAGAAAGCTTATGGTTTGACAAGGTATTTGCAGCTGTGGACATAAAACCTACACACTACCAATATGCCTTGTGAATTTTGGTTCCCTGAAACCGACACATGCGTCCAGCGTTCTTTAGCACATAAGAATGAGTTGAAAGAGATGAGAAATTAAATTCAATTAAACACAACATTTGTTGACTTCCAAATCCAAAACCAAATATTTGTTTACGTTCTCCGAGTTTCTACAATGATAAGTTACGTCTTGTCTAAAATGCACAACTTGTCTTATGTCTATTCGCTGGATGTCCACAAAAAATATTACCAACACAAGGCTACTATCGACTTAAAAAGTAGAGAGGTTTCGGAATTTTGTTCAATATTACCAAGCGGAATTTTGACAATTCATCTGCATGGAACGAAATGTCATCTTCACTCACGGAATAATCGAGAGGAATATTTTTCCGAAATTAAAAGTGACAGCTCCCATTAGTTTGCGTGGAATCCTTACAAATTCTAATTTTATTTTTCGTTCTTTTCAGGTGGATACTACTGCAAAAGTTTCTTTTCGATTCTTTACTTTTCCGTTTTAGTAAACGGAACTTAACATGGATTCGCTTTCTAGGCATCTGGAATATGTTTTAGGCAGATGGTGCACGGTCCATCAATCCAACCATCCCACCTTTAGGCAAACCACTTTTAGATTATATTTTGCATCAGCCATTGATAGCCGTATCGTGGCTACCTGTGTCCCTAATAGTCCCTTCCGCAGCCATACTAACGTCTTGGCGACCTCGACCTCAAATTGCAACTTGAAGGCCGGGGAGACCTCGCATGCTTCTGTGATCTAATCCAGATTCTTGCCCTGGATGGTAACTTGTGTGGCGATGGCACGCACCGACACCTCCTCGCCCAGGACTTATTCGGCCAAGTACCCGTAGACTGGGCCCTTATATGGATCTCCAGAGCTTCAGCAAGCTTTGCTTTTAGGCCTTGCGGAGGTTATTTGCAGAAAATTATTTCTATAGTATTCGAACAGATGCGAGAATCATTCGAGATTTAAGAAAAATCCGATAGTATTCCATGGGTGATCAGCAAACTTTTTGGTAGTTCAAACAAGTGTTCAGGAACGTTGAGAATTTTTCGGCAATTCTATGGACTTCTCTGAAGTTCCGCTACTTCTCTTCTCAAAAGAGTGTGAGCAAACTTCATGATTATCTTGAAATATCCAAAAGTTTATTCAACTCCCGAGAAGCTTAATCAAATTTATAGTAATTCAGTTCCGAAGTTCATAGTAATTCAGAAAATATTGTTTAAAGAGTTCGTTCAGTTTCTAGAAGCTTGTATAAGCTCAGATCAATTCAGGTAACTGTCGAGAAGTCCTAGGATTGTCTTAATGCTGCACAATATGCAATTGTATAATATAATATTTAAAAACGGTTTTCGAAAAAATCTAAGACTTTTGACTCAAGGTTTCATCGGTTTGACCCGGGAAAAGTTTATGAAAACAGCCATAGTAAAATGTATCCTCTACCCCAGAAGATTAGCCTGAATATCCAGATCTCCCGATAGCATCCCGATATTCTATACTTATCACACTTAGAGTTTATCAATATGTGTGCGCATTTGCAGTAATAAGCATTCTAGTTAAGTTTCAACTATATCAATTCGCTAAAAAACGAAATTTTAATGTTCAAAAATGCAAAAAAAATGTATTCGGCCATTTGCATGAGAATTGTGAATATGTTTTGATAAAATCGTAGACTCCTGATTTTAGATGAAAATATGTATTATGTTAAACAGCTAGACCGAATGGGTCATTATTTTTTTATAATCTCGAAGAAATATGCAGTACCTCCGAAAGATACCTCCTTTTGATTCTTTACTCATGGACCTTCTATGACGATACATATTGCTGTATTCGAAAGCAAACTTCTGAATCAAGCGCTTGCCCGGTTTATTACTCTTTGTGAGATTGTTCCTTCTTCCAAACATAAGCAGTTCTTTGGAGTTTTACCGATCAACGAAATGAAGCACTGCATATTTTTCAAGAAGCATATTCCTGTATCCAAAAGCGAACTTATGATTCAAGCGCTTGCTCGGTATAAAACTCATGAGCAGTTCTTCGGAGTTTCACTGATCATGCATTCCAATTTGAGAAACTTTGAACCAACTTGTAAATTATGTGAGAAACTAGTATTTGAAAATTTTGAGCTTTAATAAAATTGTATTTTTCATATTTTACTTTTGAGACTTTGCTTGGAATCAAATGATTAAAAGATATTTGGCTAAATGGCTTCGAATCCTATAATTACTTGGCAGTGCATTTCACAGTAGAATCTGATTTTTAATTTCGACTTTGCTCAAATGAGTAATTCGTCATTTTGACCAATTTTTTTTTTCATTCGGCAAAACGTCCATTCGGCCAAACATCCGTATACCAAACGTCCGTATGCCAATCGTCTTTATGCCAAACGGGGTATCGTCAAAATGTAGCTGTATGAGCTATTCTTGTGTCCTGATGCATGATCAATCCATCAATAAACCGTTTGTTCACTTTGAAGACTCTAATAGTTTTTATTTTTAAGCAATCGAAATACTATTTTGAATCGGAATTTGCCACAACATTTTCGTAAAATCCACAACAGCCACAATTCTGGGAACTTCGTCCTTTCGAACTGGTCAGCGTTTTCCGGAAAATGCAGTGGAGCATTTCCAGCCAGAATAGCAAACCGGACCCTATTCTCTCCGATCTGAATGAAATTTTGTCCATATGTTGGTTTCTACCCAAAATTACGTTTTGCATACAAAAATCCAAAATAATCCTAGACGTATCTAAAATGTGGTTTTTTTTTTCGCAAACGACTCATTTGATGAAAATGTTGTATTTAAAAAAGTTGTAGGTAATGAAGTATTCTTCAAGAAAAAACATACACTAAAACTAAAAAAATCGTAAATTCATGCTTAAAAAACATAAAACGTCGATTTTCTCAAAGGACCCCCCCTTCGATCTTCTTTGTTTTTTTTTTTCAAAACAGCTGAAGTTACAGTCACCGGCAAAACAAAAGTGCACACTTTTCTCATGAACACGTTTCATCTCTGAAGTCATTGAGAAACCTCATTATATCGTATTATATTTTTCTAAGTATGGTAATATTATTATTTTAAAGATGCATGTGTATTTTTGCAATGGATAATAAACATTTTTGCAAAATTATTTTTTGAACAACACGTGGTGTAAATTTGGTGTGTCATAATAAAGTGCCCAATTGAAAATATATTATGTGAATGTAATTTTTACATCCAAACGCCCCTCGTATTCAATTTTTTTGACGTTTCCAAGAGTTTGTTGATCTTCTTACGGATTTTAGTTGTCGGTCAGAGAGATTCAGTGCAAGTTATCCAAATAACCATGGATAATACGGTGGCAAGCAAAAGTTGAATCGCATTCGCAAGATTGGTAAAAAGTATGGATACAGCAAAACAAACTTACCAAACTTTTCGCAAAGTACAAAACCTATGGTTCAGTAGCTGATCGCCCAGGAAGGGGAAGGAAACGTAGAACAGATTTCCGAACAGATGCGAGAATCATCCGAGATTTAAGAAAAATCCGATGGTTACTCTCAGAAATATCAAGGAAGTGATTCAACAACCGATCTCGGACAGTACTCTGCGCAGAAGGGTCGCTGAACACGGTACGAAGAGCAGGTTTTATAAGAAGTTGCCTTTATTAGCAGAAGTCAACAAAGCTCAAATTTGCTCGGAAACATGCCGATAAACCTTTCGAATATTGGAAGACTGTTTTGTGGACTGATGAGTCCAAAATCGAGTTGTTCAACAGCAAAAAACGAGCTCGTGTATGTTGAAAGGCGCTACATGATCGACATATCCAGTTAAGCATGGTGGAGGGAACGTGATGGTGTGGGGGTGTTTTTTTTGGGCGGGTGTTGGTGCTTAGGTAAAAATCGATGGTATTATGACAGGAGATTCCTACATCGACATTTTGCGTGAGAATTTGGAGGTTTCGTTGGTTAAAACTGGGCTGGAAAACAAATTTGTGTTCCAGCAAGATAATGACCCAAAACATACCGCGAAGAAATCAAAGGCATTCTTCCGTTCCTGCCGTATCAAACCTATGGAATGCCCCTCACAGAAAAGAACATAATAAATATGCCATCAAAACAACAAAACTTTGAATCTTTCATTTATTTTACAGTTTGCTGCACAAAAAGGAGAAACTGGGGTAGGTGGGCACCTTTTTCTGGCGGTGACTGTATGTTCGTAAAGCTGGTTAAAAGTTTCAAACGGATCAGACTGAAGTTTCAGCGGATAAATTTAAAAAAAAAATGTTTTTAAACATGCATGAATTTTTTGAAAATGTTCAAAATGATCATTTTTTAATTAAAATATACCAAACATAGATTTTATGTATTATTTTTAATTAAAAATGATTTAAAAACTTTTTTCGTAAGCCTAGCCGTTCTCAAGTTATTGCGAATTTTAATATCAGAAATTTATGCTCTTGCAATTTTTTGGCCCCTTTTGATTGTTTGTCGTGATGTCCACATAAAATGTATTTTTCATGATAGATTATTGAAAAACGAGGCAATTTCTATGAATACTTAGCAATCAGACTCACCATTTTCTGTTTGATGTGATGGAAAAGAATCAAGTTGATGCTTTTGATGTGTGTGTGGATCGGATAGTTTTGCTTAGAGGTATTGAAGAAGCAGTATTTCATACAATGTTTTTTTTTTTTTTCAATATATTACATTTCAGATCATTTGAATACAATAAATATTTTCGGTTCATTTGAAGAATTATAAAAAATACCTTAGCTGCAATTTGCTTATTTGAAACTGGAATGTAAAAATGATATTTTTGAGTTCCAGGAATTGGTTTGGCTTTGTTAAAAATCTTTGTATTCATCCGTGGAAACATAGAAAAATGTCATTTTTGTTTCATGATCCCCTTTGCGATTATTTGCCCAGTCATAAAGTTGTCTAGCATTTATTATAGGATCTTCGTGTTGTTTAGCTTAACTTGCCCTAGTTGCCATTCTCTTAAGAGTATCTTCAATTGCATCACAAGTACTCTTGCCATGTGAAATTGCACAAAAATGCCTTTCTATTTCAATATTATGTCTATCTTTCCACAGAGGCTAGCATTTTTTTTTTAATTTTTATATTGCGACATTGCTCCGTCTGACATAAAAATAATCTTTTTAATGTTTTTTTTTAACAAGTATATTTATTTGTACAGGCTCAAGCGAATTAACTTTTCAGAGCCAAGTTTTCGTTTTATATTTACATTGAATAAAAAAAAAGGTGACTTAAAACTATGTTAAAGGGATAAAACCGATTACTCACGGTTGTCTCGAGGTTAATAGGATTTACAATTTTTTGGATGGGAAAATGTAAAGGGAATTTCAGACACAAAGTTAACAAAATTATAGCTTCTTCTGATAAATATCAGAACTTCAAATTACAATACAAATAAAGGAATTGAACAATTTTAATAAAAGAAAAAAAAAAACACACACACATACACACGCGCACACACATACAGTACACTACGCAACGTTATCCTCAAAAATTTAACCTCAAACATGAAAAGTTAATCAAACCACAACCTAATACTGCTAGTCAATAAACACATAAATAAGTCTCTCATGAGCAACCCAAATCGGCGTGCAGCCAAAATATCTCAGAACCAGTTACATTAGGTCAGTCTACCTCGAGTTTCTCCGGAGATGTGAATCTTTCGACCAGTGACTATATGCGATTTTAAATATTGCAATAATTTTGAGATAAACAACTGAACGGCTACTGTGTCCTGCTTTAAAGCATCAGAAATGATGACAAAACTTATACCACCTTCTAGTGTTTCCTTTTTTCGTTTAGAAAAAAATCTATGCTTATTTTTTTATATAGTGATGATATATTAATTTACAATAAAAAAGCAAGCAACTCTTCTGATGGTAAAGTCTCAATCATTGTAATGGGAAAGGGTGTCTACGATGAAATTGCCACACACAAAATTGATTCGCAAAATTCGAGTTTTCATCCGATTGCCATCAAATTTTCAGGGATTGAGAAATAACTATTATACTTCATTTTACCATTTTACTCGTATTTTATTTACAGTCCATACGCAAATGCCCGCACCTTGGCCTTAACCCCGGCCATAAGATTCTGCACAACCTGTGAATCAACCGTTTTTTGCATGTAAACCCATACTTTCTTCAGTTCCTCGACTGTCTCACTACCTTAGGTCGTTTAAGAAGGTGCTGCTTCATAATCGCCCAGTACTTCTCGATGGGGCGGAGCTCCGGAGTGTTGGGAGGGTTGAACATTTTCGGCACGAAATTGACCTTATTGTCCGCATACCACTTCAGCACGTCCTTGGAGTAGTGGCATGAGGCCAAATCCGGCCAGAAGATTGTTGGGACGTTGTGGCCTTCAGGAGAGGAAGCAGCCGCTTCTGGAGGCACTTCTTTATGTACACCTGTCCGTTCATCGTGTCCTGGTCACGAAAGGTGCACTCCGCTTCCTGCACGTGCAGATGGCTTGCCAAACCAGGAATTTCTTCGCAAATTTGGACATCTTCTGAGTGCGGACATGCTCCGAACGCTGAACTTATCCTTGGCCGTGAAAAACAGGTTGCCGGGGATCTGTTTGAAGTCGGCCTTCACATATGTTTCGTCGTCCATGATGCAGCATTCAACTTTCGCCAGCATGTTGAGGTACAACTTCCTGGCACGGGTTTTGGCGGACTTGTTCTGCTTCTCGTCGCGATTAGGGGCCTTTGTACCTTTGAACGTTCGAAGCCCAGCCTTAGTTTTGGCCTTCTGGACAAAACTTCGGCTTAGGTGCAGCTTCTTACGCCACATCCCGAACGGAGGCGTTCGGATTTCGGTTGAAGGCCCCAACTACGCGGTTGTGATTTTTGGTGTTGTACGGAATACTTTTTCCTTCACTTCTGGGCTTCCGATCGGTGGTCAACCGTTCCTCGAACCGCTTAATCACTCGCGACACCGTGGAATTCGCGATTCCCAACGTTTTAGCGATGGAACGATGCGAGAGATCCTTGTTCTCGTGATGAATGCGCAAGATTTTATCACGCACGAGCTGTTCTTTCGACTCCATTTCCGCGAGTTTTGATCACAGGACTTTAAAACTTGCAGGATGTAAATAATGCACTATGAACTAAATCCACCCAAATTTTCATTAAATTCTCCACCACCAACGGTTAAAAAGTTAGAGCGATTCTCGTTGTGCGGCAGCTCCATCGCGGACACCTCTTACACCTCATCAGTTGTTAATTTCATTCTCTTCCAATTTTTCAAAAGGTTGCTGTGTTTCTGATGCTGACGTATCGCAACAATTCATGGCTAACACGCGAAGATGGCGTTGAGATTTGTCTCGGTCCTCATCTCTTCCGGCAAACGTCGTATAGGTAACGCACAATTTACTCTAATTGCTGTCTTCTCAACGAGAGGCTTAAAAAATTCCGATATATTATTTATTTATTTCTTTTATTTTGATTCCTTTATTTGTCGATGAGCCTTTGGCACTTAAAGTAAGTTGACTTACTTAAAGTAAAAAACATTGTTGCCACCACCAGCAGATCAGCAACTATGTCGTGGAGGGCGAACTGAGTTCAGAGAAGATGAAACGTAAATACACTAAGGTTTTTTTTTGCACGGTTTTTCTTTACACGGGTTGTTTTCGGTGATAACTCCAGAACGGAACAACTTATCGACCTAACTCAAATAACATGTTACGTTTTGGACCAAGAGTAATCATATGGCAGTTTTTCAAAAATTCTACAATTATTGGTGTAATACTCGTGTACCTCCAAAGTGCAAATACTGTATTTTGACCATCACGCGGAAAGGTACCGCATACAAAAAAATTGAAGCAATATAAAATGTTTAAGCATGTGAGTTTATCAACTCTATTTAGTCATTTTTTACACGGTTCCATACTAAAAGTGGACCGTATCCCCAGTGCAAAAAAAAACTTTTGTTTATTTACAAAGTGAAACAATACATTACACGAGCAGAGTATATAAAGTGCGTTTCAAGAATCGATATCATATACTAGAAGTTATTTAGTATCTAATATATTGGATTTATCCCACAATTGTGTAACAGAGCTGTTAGTGAAGGTTTTTTTGACCAAAGTGAAATCGTTCGCTTTCTAGATAACTAGGTAAATAATATTTAGTATGCCATAAATTATATCTAACCTAAAAGTTGTACACAGCACAAAATATTTGGAAACTGGACTGGACAATTAATTAGTTGAATCATAACACGGGTACCTCTTAACGGTGAGGGAATTCGTAGCTATATTTGATTTGTTTGAAGCTAGTAGTTCTAAGTTCCCATTAATTATTTTATATCTAGAATTTCGTTCCTATTTATATTATTTTGATTGTCGCACTGAATTTGTGAGTATAATTTGATAACCTAGTGAACATAATCATAATTGGAATAAAATTACAGCTTGAAGCTGCTTACACTGCTATCGGGAATCAGCGCACATTAATATTCGAAACAACAAATATAGACATACAGTTTGCTATTACGTCGATGCACAAGAAAAAACATTATGTCTTCAAATATCGTCATTTTTTTTATGAACAAACTAATCACAAATTACTTTATCAAAAATACAACAAATTTGACAACATTATTCGTGGCCATGATTATTTAACTGTTTGCACTGTTTTTAGTCTAAATTTAAAACTATTTTGAGGGAGAACTTTTAGAAGCTATTAAACGTTTTGGAAAAAAAAAGAGTTTGGAGTTTGATCATTTACTTCAGATAGCATCAGTTTGTATCACTTCCGTTGCGTCTACACAGAAACGAACAAATATTTTATGAATCCTAGAGGGTTTAAGCTGTTTAGTGGAATGTCTGTAACTAGAAATTAGAAGAAAAATTAGTATTCTCCATTTAATTCCAACTACCTTTGCTTATCTTCGACTGATACGCGTATTTCGTCTACAATGTGCAGACTTCTTCAGTGTCTCGTACTAATAACTTGACTTAAATAAAAATATATTTTTTTTAAAGTGATCGTCTAGCACTTTTTACCAGATCTTAGGATATAACTTCAAGCTTTTTTTTAAAAAAAAAACATTAAAAAATTCGAAGAAGGGGAGCCTTCGAAAAAATCAATGTTTTGTATATTTTGGCATGAACTTTTTTTACAGTTTCAGTGCATTTTTTTCGTAAAGAACACATAATGACCTACAACTTCTAATCAGACGAAATTATGATCAAAATAATCGTTTACATGTAATGATGTTTTGAAAAAATAAAATTCATATTTTACATAACCGAACCAAAGTGAAACGAACATAGATGTTAAGAATGAAATATAATTAAACAAACGGTCTACTAATGATTGACGACAATAAATAAATAAATTAAAAAGCCCTTATAGAAAATTAGTCCAGAAAATTTCAGGATTTTTTTTTATGAAAAATGTTATCTTGGATAGAAACTTACATATGGACAAAATTTCATTAAAACCGGAAACTGTCGAGACAAAATCAATTTTTTTTTTTGCGTTTCTGGCTGGAAATGCTGTTTTGGATATTATCGTCGTTCTCTGCAGTAGTGACCTCATTTGGGCGTCCAGAACGCGGTGCGTTAACGGTTCTCGTACGGCCACAACGAAAATCAGCAAAACACTTATGAATCGTTTGAATTGACGGAGCTTTGATACTTATCCAGCTTGGCTTTGGTTTTGGCAGCCGTTTTCTTTCGGAGAAAATATTATTTTATCAAAACTCAAAACCCGGATTTTTCGTTTTAAAAAAAAATACTGATTGGTCTCTTCTCACTGTTGTCACAAATGAATGCGTGGACAGAAATGGCTGAAATTTTGACAGCCGTCATTCAAGGAGTCTCATAGAAAATGGTTTACATTGGCGATCATCAACGCCATCTGTAGGAAATTAAGGGGACTTTTCAGGCAGCCGATTAAGAAGGAAAACGTGATTGATTACATTGAACATTGCTCCAGGTATGGTTAAATTTCATGCTGAAAATGACACTTTTATATGCCAGTCTAATTATAAAGTAAGGGATTTAATTAGGCTGTGTTTGTATTTTGATTTATTTGCTGAGTAGCTCGTTCGATATCGAAGATTTTTTGTAGATATGATAAAGTTATATCAACCTACGCCTTGGAAAGTCTAGGATA
>JASCZW010012048.1:0-29810 GCA_034211315.2 Aedes japonicus
TAACCCGTAACGCTGGTAGATCACCTTTCCGTGGTGCGTTACGGGGTATCAGATCTCGCCACCGAACCCTAGTCCGAATTAATTCAAACTAGGGAACATATTTGTTTTTGTAGTCAAAGGAACGTATAATTGGCCTTATTACATTTTATGTCTTGTGAAAAGTGACAATACTCGGGTTGCGCCACCGAGGATGAGCTTGGAATAAAGAAAACATGGTTAGTCTTCATCTATGTGAATTCTTATTTTCTATTTGATGTTCTATAGTTTGAATTGGTTATGACTAGGGTTCTGATGCATGGTCACTATCGGAGTTATTGTTTGTTTTGTTTGCAATGAATCCTGTTTTGACTGATAAAGGGGCGCGCCTTTGAAGAGTACTGTCGCTCACAAAGGGTTTAAACAGCGGAAACTTTCAATTAAACCTGATTCATTGCCAACAAAACAAACAATGACAACTGTAACAACACCGAATACTTCATCATTTCTCAATAGTGATGAAGTAACTCGACATGCACTAAACAAAGGCTACGGGATATACTACAATAGATCAAATTACTGGTCGCAGTGGTTTATGTCCCGAACAGAGGAAAAAAAAAAAAAAAAATGGACTAAGATCACGTTTCGATAGATTTGGTAACCTATATGTATGACATGCGTTTGGCTTTATAAAACGTTTTGATTGACGGGCATTTATGGTCTTGTTCCAGTTGTACTGTACCTTCGTTTTCTCTCAGAACTTCAACTCCATTTTAAAAGCACAAGAAGATAAGCCCAAAAAGGGCTCGAGACCAATGAAATCGTGGTTGATCCTTTTTTGCCAATTCATCACCTCTTTCATTTCCGTCGATTCTGCAATGCCCAGAAACCCAGTATAGGTTAACAGTGTTGCGACAGGACAGTAGATGCAACAATTTTGAGCATTCCCAAACCAGTTTTGAATTATACATTTTTGATTTTAAAGCATTTAGCGCTACTTGATTATTTGAGCAGATGCATATATTTACATTTTTGTAATTTCTTCAAATACAGATTGCTGCACATTCTAGGATCGCATATATTTCAGCCTGAAATACCGTGGGCCATTTTCATATAGACACCGGAAAGTTAATTTCAAGGCCAGTTATTCCAGCACCTACCATACTGTCTTGCTTAGAACCATCTGTATAGAAGACTAATGATCCGGGCCGAATATTCGGCCGTTCTGCATGCCAGTCCAGACGAGTCACGTCATGAACATGGAAATTGTGGTTAAAGTAGTTTATTCTCTGCATACAGTCCTCATTCAACAATATTAGTAGACTTAGTTGAAACTCTTTTGTGATACTCTGGTTTCCAATAAGATCCCCATAAGAAATACGCAATGCCTATCTATAGATCAATGACAAACTCAAAGTTTGTTCGTGTCCGTCTGTCTCATAACCTGATTGTTTTCGAGCACGGATGGTGGACATAAAGGAGCAGGCTGAGGAAATGGACGTTTGCAGCAAATCGTGAACTGGCCTATTTCACTTTGCCTTCACACACATGCACAGAATCGCACTCTTTCAATATTGTTAGTTTATGTACAGAATGTGGAGCTGAAGAAAACATATTCTTGATCGGAAAGCAATCCTCATGCTTTTAATAAGTTCCTGCAATTTCATGGCTATAAAATTGTTTGAGGCTAATGCTCGTTTTTGAAGGTATGTTCCGATAATTCAGAAGTAAGCAGAGGGATTAACGTCTAAATATTGGCAGTTCTAATCATAAATAACATACAGCTTCATCAAATGTTCCAGGTGGTGAATTAACTGCTTGAAACCCGTCCCGTACCCTACGTACACTGCAAAACAGGCATCCATAATTTTTAATTACATATAAAATAAAATCGAATTGTTTTTGAATCCACATTAATTATTTACAACTTCTTCTCAGACACAGTTTCATTGCAATCACAGGTTTACGAGTTATGATATTTTGAATATAACACGTTTGAAAACCTATGCGCCCTTTTGAAAACTTGTTCTTAAGTCGACAACATTTTTTTAACAAGAGGAACAACATTCATAACGAAACCATGTTTAAAGTTTCATTGGTTTTTAATGGTATCACCTGCATAGAAAAAAATACTGAATTTTAACAGGCGCGTAAAATTTCCCCTCGTTTAATTTCAAGCCAAAGTATGCGTATACAATGAAATGTTTGCAAGATTTCATGCGCCATACAACAATGTTAGCAATCTTCCATACAACAGGCTAGATTCAGGCATTGTTTGGCTTAAGTTTACATGAAATACCCCATTATTTTCTAGCTTTCCCTTTACGAGCAATAGATAACGCAGAAAATTTAATGTTTCCTTTTTTCTGTGTGTAAATGCTCTCTCGCAATGTGGCATATCCCATTCATCTTCCATCAAGTTCTAGGAAATATTTGGACAAATTTAAGGTTTTCTTAATTGCTTTTCTTAAGGTTTTCTTAAGAATATTGCCCACAGCTAGAGTAAAACAGTGCAAAATAACGTCACGGTGCAAGACTCAATTTAACCGTCCCGCACACGTTCTAGCCTTATCCTGTTATCGGTTTATTATTATCACACCGTGCACAGCAGACGGCCGGGACCAGGAACCAGAAATATAGACCTCTACTCGTATTCCACGATCAAGGAAACGATGCCAGATTGAACTTGAACAACTTTTCATACAAGTACTACGTGGTCAATCGGTACATAGACATTACACACAACGGGGAAGGGCGCGGATCATGCCGAGGGGATCCGTTTTGCTGGTGAAACAAAATATCTCTTTCATTACTATAATTCTTGTTTTGATCCCAGTGCGGTGTGGAGATGCTTGCGCGTTTTTTTTTCCTCCTTCTCTCAATCACACTCTCATGCCCGTTTGGTAAGTGGTTATAGGTAGGTACTCGACACTTGGCACTTGGCTTGGCAGGTTTTACACGCTAAGCGCCAAGCCTTCTCAGTCACAGTTCCTCGGCGTTTCGCTTCTAAACCGGCATACCTAGGTTGTTTACTGTTGGTGAATGGCGTTGGACTGTTGTTGTGTGCGATCGGGGTGAGTGAGGCAGAATTGCAGCTCTGCAGTGGAGCAAAAACGAGGTGATTGGAATTTCAATATCATTGTTATTTATTGCACTGCTCTAATTCGCATCACATACCTGTTGACGCTTGATGGCGATGGAAGACGGATGTTTCTTTTTGTTTTAGCTTGAGAGGGACAGTGGTTCGGCTCCCAGGTTTATGTTTTTTAGCAACACTGCTTTTAATTTAATTTATGATGTTTCCGATAGCTTTTTGAAACTTCGTCTTTTTAATCAAAATGTCTGCTATCTTAATCTGCTGATTATCGAACACAATTTCTTCAACAATGGGTAATGTTTGCATTTCAACTTAGTCAGCTGTACTATTTTTCGAATCGTTCAGTTTTAATGATAATTGCAAATAACTCATTACGAATAAATCTTAGCACTTACGTTGACGTTTGCAACAACAACAATTCTATACTGTCTATTCCAATACGATATCACGAAAATGGGTGCTCCACCCTTCCCGTTATAACGTCAAACATAGATAACGGTTCCATTTTCGTTTGATTGCCTAATAGGAAATACCGAATTGCTGCCAAAAATCAAACTTCACCTTTCTTCGGAATCAACACCTACGTCGTGCGAAAAAAATTCCATCCCCTACCAAACATGCCATGGCCAAAGCTTATAGCTTCCAAAAATCCAGCCAAGTCAACAAAGCTGATGGGGACTGTAATTGGCGTGTGGGTTTATTTCTTCCGATTAGGTATCACACCTATCGAACGTCACGGTACATTGCGGCGGGCAAAAACTAATAGATCCCAAATTGGAGAGGGGCATAGGTTACAACCACTTGTGGGTTTATATTTGGCAAGTGATGATTTTGCGAATTATTATAATGAAGCGATTGAAGTCATCGACCCGCATGTTGAGGCGCAGTACTGTATTGGTCAGCTTTCAATCGATGTCCAAATTTTCAGGATAGCAGGAGATGTTTCGCATACCTACGATCTATAAACACTCTGTCAAATGATGCTTCACTGGGTGTTGTACCTGCAATAAATGGAAAAAGAAAGAAGATTGTTAATTAACCTGTTAAAGAAATTGTGGACTACCGTGGGAGTTTTAAATTCAATTAAATTCACATGGTAACGCCCATTTTTTGAATACTTGATGCTTTAAATTCAACACAACAGCGTAACAGCTTCTCGATCAGTAATCTAATAATTTTTTTGGGCAAGAATAATAAGAATAAAAAAAAACATCGTTTGTCATATAAAAGTTTTATTCGTTACCCATGCAGTTATCTAAAGAGTGTTTCGATCAAAATTTGGTCGACCTAAACTTGACGCATTTCCTTTCATCGTGCATTGAAAATTTGCACACCACTCATTTTGAAGATGACGGGGAAAGGTGGCAGATATGTTCAAAAACATTAAAACATCAAAGTTCGCAACGAAATATCTGGTGTGGCAGGCCATCTGTATCTGGCTTGAGGAGCAACGTTTACTTTGCGTTCGGAACCGTCAACCAGGAAATTTATCAGAGCGAGTGCCTACAAAAACGTCTACTGCCTTTCCTGTTGAGACTATACAATATCTTAAGGCAGGTGTTAAACGAAAGACCCGGCAATTCGCATTCGGTAAAATGGCAACTTGGCTGAACTTGAAAAAGAAAAATAATTTGACTTATTAATAAAAACTTTGATCGACTCACACACATTACTGTTTGACCAAATTTTGATCGGAACACCCTTTACTTTTTGAGCAAAAAAGTGCAACAAATCGATGTTTTAAAATAAATCTTAAACATAAGAAAATCCTAAGATGCACAATTTATCATTTGAATGTAAGGTTTGTTAGTAAGCACGAATATAGATTTCCGGAAAAACTGACCCGGTTGGTCAAAGCAACGATGGATCGAGTGATATATGTCTTCCGAGTATTAGGAACACTCTCGAGTCCCTTCGAACCTTGGAGAGGGTTACGACAAGGTGATGGATTGTCGTGTTTGTTTATTAACATTGCATTGGAGGGTGTGATTCGAACAGCTGGGTTGGACACGAGTGGCACGATCTTCAGAAAGTCTGTCTGACTATTTGGCTTCACCGACGACGTTGATATCGTAGCACGTATCTTTGAGATGAAAACGTACATCTGACTTAAGGCTGAGGCTGATAGGATTGGGCTTGTGATTCGAATCGGCGGTGATGAAATCGAGATAAGTAAACGAATTCGTGTATCTGGGCTCATTGGTGACCGCCGGTAACGACATCAGTAGAGAAATACAAGAGCGCATCATGGCTGGCAATCGTGCTTATTTTGGAATCCGAAGGACGCTGAGATCGAACAAAATTTGCCGAGCTACAAAGATGGCCATTTACAAGACATTAATTAGACCGTTAGTCCTCTACATCCACGAAACATGGACACTGCCAGTGGAGGACCACCGTATCCTTAGTGTCTTTGAACGGAAGGTGCTGCATACGATCTACGGTGGAGTGTAGATGGAAGAAGGATCGTGGAAGAGGCGAATGAACCACGAATTGCATCAGTTGCTGGGGGAACCTCCCATCGTACACATCGCTGAAATCGGTCAACTACGATGGGCTGGGCATGTCGAACGACAGTCCAGTTAAAATGATTCTAGAAAACGAACAAGAAGACGAGGTGCGCAACGAACAAGATGGATCGGTCAAGTTGAAGGCGAGGTGAGGTACAGCCATGGACTGAATACAATGGAGACAACTTTTGTGCACAGCAGAGGCCACACCGGCCTTGGTCTAATTTTTTAAAGTCATGTCAGTTAAGGTTAGGTTTGTTATGATTATTATTAGTTTATTTTATGAATATTCATTATGCTTTTTCAAATCGATTTGACAGCAGACCCAGCCAATTTAAATTTCTTTTTCTTAAGAAAGGGTCTGTAGTTGATCATCATATTTTAAAGAACATCACGTAAACTTTTCTAATATTTCTAGAGCTAAATGACATTTAACTGAACTTAGAAAGTTGCAAATAAATGCAATGCATAATTACGAGCACCTTATCAGACTGCTCTGAACTCAATTTTAACTTCCCGCCATAAGTATAGGTTAAATTACAGTGCCTGTTCAAAATATGATTATAATTAATTCCAGAAACTTCGTAAGCTGCGGTTTCTTGTTGTTGATGATTTTGATGCATATAGTAAAAGTTTTAAGTAAGAAAGAATATTGTTCGATAATCATTATTTTTTATAAAATCATATTAATTTTCTTATGTTTCACCATCTTTTCATCGTCAGTCATTAGTCATGTTCTAAGCCTAATAAAAAAACAAATATGTTGAAAAAAATTGGATTGGATCATTGGATTTGAATAAATTGCTGAAATTGAATTTTCTGCTGCGTTTTTGTGTTTTTGAAATGGCGTAGCAAAAATAAAACAAAATGTTGCTTCAAACAGTTTGCCTGACATGTAAAGACTGTACTCGAAAAAAATGAGACACACAAAAAATGGTCACCAAATAGTCATATTCAGTCAGTTTTTTTTTTGCAAACTTTTTGGGGATTAACAACAAACTATGATTGAGTCTCAATTTCATTGATTAAGTATATCTCTTCTCCATAACCGAATACTAGCGCTTTGCCCTAGACACCACTCATAGGGTTTTGGGCAATAGTGGGGTTGACTTCTTTTGATACTTTTGCCCACTATTTCATCTAAGCAAGCGCGTTATCGAATACTTTAGGTGTTTCATGAAGTTTGGCCTTCTTAGAACTTCTCAACCGGACGAAATTCCGGTGTATTCGGTGAGTTGAAATCTTTTGATATAATAGTAACATTTTTCACCTCTGAACTAGACTAACACCAGCCGCGCGTAATGGCAGGATACCAAATCCAGCCTAAATTGCGTCTCGTCTCCGTGAGAAAGCAGTAAAGGCAGCACGCTCTCTCGTACACTCGTCTCGGTAGATCTGCTCATTTATGGTACCTGTTGTGATGCATAACTGGCCCTCCAAACCAAGAACTTTTTGGCGAATTTGTCCACCTTCTTCTTCCTTATCTCCTCTGGAACGGCCAACCATGATGTGGTAACTTAAAACTCCTGCCCCGGCAAATGGTTTGCGTCCACCTTGATGTGTGTCTCGTCGATCATCACGACGCACCCTAGTTTCGTTAGCCACTCTCAGTACAGTTTCCTGGTGCGGGGTTTGGCTACCGTGTTTTGTTTATCGTTCCGGTTTAGTGTTTTCCTTACTTTGTAGACGTGGAAGTCGACATGTTTCATTGTTTTTTTTCGATCAACTAGATAGAAAGCTCCACCGGACTGTAAAATGGTGAGTAGACAACTGGGATATGGTCCTCATAAGTTCCTACCTCATGCTTCGACGGGTCAAGAGATGACATAGACTGCCAGCTAAGGGTTGCATACTTAGCTTTTAGTGCAACCTGGGCATGCCGAGCGTCTGTCCACCAAGGAGGTGCGGCTCAAACAGCGTCTGTCCTGGCATCCAGCGGTTGAGTAAGAGGCGGCGTGGCCTCGGTAAGGTTGCATTCTGAAATCTTACCCTACCAGGAAAAATGGAAGTATTCTTTATATGGTATATCATTTCAGATCATTCTTGGAATTCCCAAGTATTGTATAGTAATTTTGAATTATTTTCTTCCCTAAGTCCGACAGCAATTAGAGAGCCAATTGCTGTCGGACTTAGTTTCCGCGCTACAATGGGTGGTAGTTCATATCATACATCACAGCATATGGAATACGGTAGTTTTTGTTTTCAGTCAACGGCTCGGTCGCTCATCATTAAACTGGAACGTATTTAATATCGGTGTCTTCGTATTGTTTTAGGTTGCATGCACTCAACACATACCATGAGTCTTGAAGTATTTTCTGGCATGTTGCTACTCTCGGATCGGTTTTCAGAATTATCTCTCCGGCTCCTCACCAGATGTGAAGTCATTGGCCCTCGAGTAATCGAAAACTTTGAGAAGCTCCTTGAATTGAATCCTGAAACTCCCTTCATGACTTTGTACCATATGTACATAACACAGCCCAAGTAACATTGCCAAAGCCATCCAGCTTTATTAAGTTTTGTTAAAGTTTTATGAAAGCCACTAGAAATCAATTTGGTTATATAATGGCAGGAAGAGGTGCCAATAGGTTTTAAATTTTAGTCAAGTTTATGAGAACCTCGCAGGTTCTTTACCACGATCTTAAAACAGTGTCTTCTAAAATTCCGTTTACTTCTATCAAAGGTTTAATTTTGACGTAATGAACTCGTAAAATGCTGTTTCTGAAATGCCGTTTAAGGACTCATTCAAATTATAGTCAGCTGAATAAGCATTTTGAAACCATTTTTCCTCCAGTAAATGCATTAAGCGGCAAATTAGTATTGAGGAATGTCACCAAATGACCAAATAGTTTTATAGCAGCCATTGCGAAGATAAATTGGCTTTTTGGCAAAACTGTGACTTTTTCCAATCGCCGTATTGAAATATAAGAAATCATTGAAATTTGGAAATAAACTCAATTTTAAATGTAATGCAAATGACCTGTAGATCAGACAAACAATTTGGCATACTTTACAATAACTTTATTTCTTGAATTTTCAGGAAGTTCATGATTAATATATCGATTATATAGGTATGTTTCAATTTTTTGTTGTTGATGTAAACTCGAATTTATTTTCGGCTCTTATCTCTAATATTCACCAAAATATTCAATGCACATATGATTTGGAGCATGATACGCTATGAAAATCTCAGTTTGTTTCGGATATTTTGCTATCAAACAAAATTTCCCGCAACAGTAGAACTGTTTTCTGTTAAATGAATCAGGAGACCAGAGAATCGAACAAAGCCGAACAACAAAAACCAATCACGATATTACTGTGAAGTTTGACAGCTGTTGCCATTCGACTCTATGCTGGTTTTGATTGCAGGCAATAGGTTTTATGAATGTTCTCAAGTGGTCATAACATCTTTCACTAAAACATTTTCAAAATCGTTATGGTCTTGTAAAGGTTTTATTAGCTTGTTTTCACAACCGTCTATAGAGTGGGCCACTTTGTACACTTTTCAGCGTTAAAAATGCATAGAGGAGGTGTTGATGGACAAAACAGTTTTGACCGTAGTTTTATCAACAAAATCGGGAGGAGGGCTATACAGCTGGAATAAAACAAAAATTGTACTAAGGAGGATGTCAATCCTTCGCCGAATATTCCCAATCGTGTTTGCTTCTCCGACTTTAGCAGAGATTTGGTTCATTATGATTTAATCCCAGAGCATGATCATCATATAATTGCTCCTGTGATATTTGCTGCAAAATTGGTTTAAATTGATTCTACTTAATCGTTCGTCATTGACGGATCATTGATAAAGGAGTCTATCTACCAAAACCTACTATTTGGTGTATCTAATAAAATGCATAACGCCAATCGTAAACTTCAAGCTCCTTGTTCCGTTACATAAATCACTGAATTAGCGGCTATACGCTTTACGCTAGAAACTGTTGCCTCACTTTCACCAAATCAGTATTTCATTTTCACGGATAGTCTCAGTTCTATAGAGGCTATTCGTTCCCCGAGGCCGGTAAAGCACTTCTCGTATTTTCTCATTAAAATACAGGAGCTTCTAAGTGCTTTATCTTTGCGTTATTTTATCATCACCCTTGTATGGGTTCCTTCTCATTGTTCAATTCTGGGCAATGAGAGAGCGGACTCACTTGCAAAGGTGGGCGCTATGGAAGGCGATATTTACGATCGCCTTCTATTTTTTTTTCAATTTTTCCTCAACAGCCGCTCGTCAGCTGGCAGTACAAATGGAGTAAAGAAGATTTGGGGCGATGGCAATATTCGTTCATCCCAAAGTTGTCGAAGAAATCTTGGTTTACGGAGATGAATGTGGGTCGAGACTTCATTCGTGTGATGTCTCGCCTCATGTGCAATCATTATTCTATGACCGCTTTTTTATACCGGGTTGGGCTGAGCGATAGCAATCTCTGTGAATGTGAATAAGATTACCAGATCGCAGATCATGTTATTTGGTCATGTGCTGTGCATCGTGGAGTCAGATCTAAACTTTATGATTCCCTTCGGGCTCGAGGTAGAAAACCAAATGTACCGGTTCGAGATATTTTGGATGTACGTGATCTCGAGTTTATGAAATTCATTTATGTGTTTTTGACTAAAATTAGCCTTAAATTGTAGGTAGTTTAACATGAATGTGTAGTTTTAATTTTTTCAAACCTGTGTTTGTGTTTTTTCTCTCTCAAAAATGTCAAAAGTCAAAAGTAAAACAAAATGTGCAAGATTATGAGATAAGACGATTTATAATTTAAAATAAATGTGTTTTGTAAACCTTACTCTCAATCTCTGCCTATCCTACCAAACGTTAAATTGTTATTCTTATTGACTTCAAAAAGACCACGAGTAAATCGATTCTACCTCCCTAATTTTAGTTTCAAGACAAATGATGAATATTTTAATGAAAACTAGATTATGTAGAGTTGCTTCGTTTGTTTGTTCAGGCAAATGTATATAATTTTTGTAAAACCCCTCAATTGATCATGTAACCAGTATCGTTCAAAAATCATTTCCAAACTCCAAAGGGTATGCTTTCTTGATTTTTTTAGATGCATAGGATTGGTATTCTAATGTTTTTTTACGCTGACGAAAGGCATTCCGTCCAATTTTTAAAACCACTCAAATGTCTAAAACATGTTTAATCGTGTTATTTTTCGACCGTCGCGACGATAGACTCGACGCATCAAGTGGAAAGAAATAAATCAATCAAAAAATAATAAAGAGCAGAAAAATGTATCTGAAAATTCATCAGTGATTATTGCAACATTGAATTGAGCACAATCGAACTAATTAGCGTATATACTCACACATAAGATTTCGATTTCTTAGCTTTTCCGAACAGAAATTTACCCCTTATGTCACTGTTCGACCGTGGAACGTCTAGCAGAGCCCATTAATTAAATTTCATAATCTTTTGTCCAGCCTAGATAATAATACAAAAAAAAACAATCACTTGCTGCTGGATGATTCAAGATCGTACCACTGATCAATCAAATCGAACGAACACCCTGCGAGTAGCATCGTAGCAACCGTTTGCCAACCGTTGCGTTGGCTAGCTGTCAAGGAAGGAATGTGAGAGGGACAAAATTTGAATCAATAATGGCTCCATCGTGAATGAAGCCAGTACTTTCGCCTTCGAATCAAAACCATCAATAGTTATAATAATGTGGCTGTTGCGAATAAAACCCGTTTAAATCGCCAAATCAAAAGCAAAGCGCGGCCATCAACCACCATCAACCGCCCGAGCCAGTTGATGAAAGGTTTGCAACCAACCATTGTGTTTAATCAAATTCCATCGATTCGTACCGGCCCAATCGTGTGCCAAGGCAGAAAAGTGCGTAAATGTGAAATTCATCGGCCACGATGTGACGGACACGATGAAAGGTTGTTTTCATATCGCTGCGATTCGTTGTTAGAAAAAATAATAATAGATGCGATCAGAAATGTAGAAGAAAATGAAGGGATACCACTGCTCTTGGCTGCTAATGGAAGGGTTCACGATTGGGGGTTTGAAAGTTCGACTATACGAAGGTTTGTTACGTCGGCGTTACTTCGCATTGGGATGTCGAATAAATTATGACAAATGAAACGAACATCTTCACACACCCGGGAGACTTCAATGCTCGTCGCGGTGAGAAACCTGATGATGCTCCGCTGACCGAGGAATGGAAGAATGCGTGGAATTTGCGCGAGCAGGTTTGAGACCTCAAACGGGGCGGTTCATCTGCCAGTTACGAGAAGAGCTCGAGTTGGTGTCATCTTCGGGGCACCTGTGTCATGTTGTGGTGCAGCTCGTTAATGGGTTTCCTACGAGAGGCTAATATTTATGGCTTATATTTCAATGCCGCTGTTGATTAGCTTTGTAGCTGCTTAGGCTCACACACTCTCATTTATTAGTTCCACCCAATTGCATCATCTCGGTTTCCTCAGATATGGGCTAACAATGTTGCGTGAGCCTTGCCACGGAAGATTCGGAAGATTCCAGCAACCTGTTTGCACCCAATGTATTAATTGGAAGCGAGATGGTTGTTTGTTATGGGATCTCTGACCTCGATCATTCCGATGCGTCTGTCATCATGCCGAAAGATTTGTGACGCCGTCCAAACTAGCTGAAATAAGGAAAAATTTCATTTGAGCTATATTCATCTTCCTCTTCGACGCTCATTAGTCGGAATGATCAATGGGTTCTCACTGGTAGTACATTAAAGAACGGAAAGAGACCCTCATAGAAGAAACGTTTCATGGTCAACTACTAGCAACTAGTTGTTCCTTTTCACAAACTAAGCTCAAGCAATGAGATTAAGCTTCTCTGGTGCGCCTCATCAAAGCCATCAGGTGCTGCAGCATGAGCAGCGCGGGAGAATCGATCAAGTGTGTTGTGTGTTGTAATAGGTACAACACGCCGCTCATCGTGGTTCACGTACGTCGCAGCATCATCGTCGTAGGTCGTCCCTCATATTCCGTTTGTGCCACGTCACGTTAAGAATGCTGTACGTTAGGACCGAACAACAAAACTTGATTTGAGGAACAGTGTGGGAAAGAGGAAAGAGGAGGTGTTCTTCAAGGCTTGGCTCGCGCGCAGTTGTGAAAGGTTTAATCGAAGGAGCGCCAAACGACGCGATGCACCAGGCCGTGTAGAATCTTCCCTCGTTCGTTCTCATCTTCGCTTGTTTTTGTCATTCATCCGGACGCGATCAATCAAATTTGTCTTCAATACCGGAGTGGAATTCATTCTTTTCCACTGGCGCTGTTTGTTCACTGGGTCGGAAGATTGATTGTCGAATCAATTGGCTCGGTTGTAGAGCCGGGAATGACGAGTGTTTCTTTTATCGGTTTGGTGTTGTTCTATTGGCGAGAAATTCCAACATGCCCGTTGTGAATAGGAAGTTCTTGGATGATGGAATGTCGAGGAGTAACAAGCCTTTTCTCCGGTTTGATTATCTCTGCACTAATAAGGGAAATATGTGTTGTGAATTTGCAAAATTCTTGTTTTTTAATAAGGTGGACCAAACAAACCAAATTGACCACCCAAGTAACAATCCTACTGCCTTTTAGCCTTTGTTCAAATTTATGAGTGTTTTATTATTGCAATAGACATGCTAATTTGTTTAAAAGCAGCTGTCTATGATGCGAATGATGTGTCATTAATAATTTTACTTTAGGTTGTTTGTATAACCTTTTCTAGAAAGAATGTGAAGTCTAAAACAGTCAAGCTTTAAAAAATATTTGAAGAGGAACTCTATCCCTTCATAAAACCGTTCAGTAATTCAATAATAAAGCTCCTTCATATTTGTTTAACAGAGCCATGATAAAATATTTCATAAGCACGCTTTATCATTATAAAAACCATCACTAAGCCATTTGGACTCGGACGAGAGCATAAAGCATTTATTGTAGCATTTTGCACTACATAAAGTTTATTATAAGATGCGCTTCCAATGTTGTCATAATAAAATCAAACAAAGATGGATTCGCATAGTAACAAACTGAGACAAGTGAAAAAAAATGCACGATTGAGTGAAATAATAAACAAAACTTATTGAGCATTCTGAATAGTAATTAGCCAACTATCCATCAATCAAGGTCGTTTAAAAAACTTCAACATCAGTCAGTCTCCCATCCAGATGGAATTATCTTGAGGCATGGTATACGGCATTGCTTGCCCATATTCTTTCGTATAAACTTTCTTAGTCCTTTTGGTGTAGCTTGAACTGTCAAAATTTTTCTGGCAGCAGCTTGGTAACCATATAAGCTGTTTGGCAGCTAAACGGTCTTGCATAAAGCAAATTAGCGTCGCAAAGAAACAGGTTAGCCTCAAAATTATCTTCATAAATGCCATTTCAAAACATTATTTATTGATGCTAACATGAAAACAAAATAGTATTTTCAATAATGGCTCATGAAATATCAATGTTAACGCAGCTGCCATTTTGATTTCAATCTTAATGCAGGTTTATAATTTTCATATATCATGATATATGGGATAAAAACAAAAGTATTTATCAAGAGTGATGGAGCGAAAAAATTATCTGCAACGAAGAATTAAACTTTTTCTTAATATTTTCTTTAAAAAAGTACACCGTGTTTCGGAAGTGCACCTAGTTTTTCAGCTCTTTTCAGGCACTTTACACAATAAACCTAATTTGGCATTTAAAATTTGAAAACTGTAGGTTAAAACTACTAATAAATTATTATAAATCAAGTTGAGATAAATATTTCACTTTGAAAATACTGAAGTTTTATTTGGCATGGGTAAACTTTTTTTTCAATCAGAGTTATATTTGCCGGAATGAATTTGTTGAGAGTGAATGAAATTTATGAATACAATTTTAATGTGAACGAAACTGTTTTGAGTGGTTTTGGCAAGTGTCTAGAGGAAGTGGCACGAAAGAGGCTTTTATAGATGTCAAATTGCTTTTATTGTGGTTTTCCTATGGTTTTCAAACTGCTTTTGGTCATAATATATTGGTCATAATATATTCTTTTTGTTTTAATCCAATCTAGAACTGTCTCTAAAATATACCCTTCAGAACCTCTGCCAGGGTGGGCCAAATAGGCACATTTTAGTCTTCAGCAGGTTTTGGGGGAATCAATCAAGACAAATAAGCCTTGACCAGAGATTTATGGATATCGTTTTATAACTCCTTTGTAGGTATTAATAAAACTTTAAATGTTACTTGGGCAGGACTAAAGCCTTTCCACGTGAAATTTCGGACACTTTTCTTCCAGCTTTTCTTTCGCTGAAACGTTTCACTTATATAATAGTTAAAACTCTCTACTTTATTTCGTGGTACAACATGTTTACATTCTCTTTACATTCAGTAAAATGGCGTCGAATCAAGCGGAAGACCGCAAATGCATTTCGTACGAACGGCAGTAAAATCCGAATTTATCGATACTCTCGGTTATGCCATGAAATTGAAACTATCGAAAAGTACCGTGTTTTGTGTTTGCAAAACATTTGACGAGCGCTTGACTATGGATTGGACCGCATTGGAAGTGGAACAAATCAAAAAGTATGCTCCCAACAAATGGACAAGAAGGCACCCAACAAATATCGGTGTTGCTTGTTCAAGCAAATTTGGAGAAGCTATTCATCTGTTTCTTCTAGAATAGCTAAAAAGCTTCTCCAAATTTGTTTGAACTAGCTCTAATTCAACACCGATGTTTGTTGGGTAGTAGCCAGTGTTGAGAAAAATCCCAATCTTCCTGTGCGAAATGTGGCTCGCAAAGTTGGGAAGTCAAAATCATACGTACAAAAAGTGAAGTAGAGGCAAGGACTGAAGGCGTAAAAAGTGAAACAGGTGCCGAACCGTGATGACAAGCTAAATTTCACTGCAAAAAATTGTGCTAAGGAGCTTTACACCAATTTTTTGCCAACTTTTTCTTGTATCATACTGGACGACGAATCTTGCGTACTCGAAGACTTTAAACAGCTTCCGGGGCTGCCTTTTTATACCGCAATTCAAAGGAATGCCGTTGCCGAGCATTTTCGGATAAAGAAGGTGTCCAAATTTCCCGAAGAAGTATTTCATTTGGCCATATGTGTATAATTTCATTTGACCATAGTTGTGGTCGAAAATCTTAAAGTTTCGTCTCATCCGGCACTATCAATGTGAATGTGTACGAGAAATAATGTCTGCAAAAGCGGTTGCCACCGTTTATCACCGTTTCTCTAGCTCAGGTTTTGGCCATATTTGGCTTCTTGTCACTATGCGAAATCCGTCCTAGAACGGTATAATGTACAAGAGGTCAAATACGTGCCAAACAGCCAATCCACCACACTATCCAGAGCTTCACCCACCAGAGAAGAACTGGGCTCAAGCTAAGAGGAAACTCTTCGAAACTAAGAAGAAAGCAAATGGTACCGATTATTTCAAGAGAAGAGGGAGAATCGTCATGGCGGGCATACATCTAAGGGTACCGTACGGAACTTGATGGTAGGTGTACCACAGAAAGTTCGAGAATTTTACAGAAATAAGGATTAACATCTTAATCAAATGTTTCTAACGTAGATATAACTCTACTATTGTGAAATAAACAATTATTTCGGTGTCTGAAATTTAACGTGGACAGGCTTTAGTACCGTTTTTGAAGCAATGTTGGTATGTGTCGTCTTTTTAAAATAAATCTGTTATTTAAACTTCCTGTGGATATTCAATTATATTTGGTTTTCGTGCAACATTATGTATATTTACATTAATAGTAACTTAAAATTTCGATCTGTGAATATCGATGTTAAACGCAGAAATAGGAAAAGAAAACCAACTAAAATTTAAAATTATTAATTTAAAGCTTGTGTGTGTATATGTCAATACAATCCTACGCCCACCGCCCGGCAGTGATTGTATGGAAGAAAAATGTTTACAGTTAAACGAACTTTTATCGACTTGACAAACATGTTTTGCCAGGGAGATGGAAGGTGATAGCTCTATTGGGTTCCAATGCCATTTCAGAATGCCTGGTTACTCACGTCCATTCCGAGGTCACTTTCACTTACAACAAGCCCCACATAGACACAGTACAAACATCAAATGGATATTACTATAATGCATACACTTCCATCATCAAATCATATTGTTTTGAGGATGGCACGTATTCAGCAGTATCGTTCAAATTCAGATAGATCTCACCGGATATTGTTGCTGATGGTCAGTTGTCATTTGGACAGCTTCTCTGTGATGCTAAGAGATGCACTTATATCGCAACAGAAGTAGCACTCCGCTATTCGGCAAATATTTTCACATCATCCTTTTTGAATGGAACAGCCCGAATACAATTAGTACTACGCGCACAAATACAATACAATTAAAATCACATGTAAAAAAACATTTCCGAGAAGAAATTTAACTTAAAAAATCACAATCATATTGCAACGCAAGAAAAAAAACTTCACCGCTCTCCACCTGTACATCACGTGGTGAGTGCATCTGAAATTCTCAATTTAAAGCTTGAAGCAGAAATGCAGTGAGAATATTGGTTCGATTGTATATGACGTGCTCAACAATCGATGTAGAAAGTTTCGTTATGAAATTCATAAAAACTTTTACATCAACAGGATCCGTGATCAGAGTTGCAATCAATGTCAGCGTAAAATGTACAAACATCTAAACTCCTTCTATCAGTATACTTATCGATTCACAATAACCGATCACGGAAATCTAGTATATCCTTTTTGAATAAACAACCCTAGATTAAACCGCACTAAATTACATTGAAAGCGAAAGTGCTGTTAAATTGTTAATTGGAAGTTATTTTAAAATAGTTGGAAAAAGGAAGAGCTGATTTATTGATTAAGGCATATTGTTGTAAAAAGACGGGCAAAATGAACCTGTCAATAACCTGACACTATCTTGTTAAATTCCGAAAGCTTTCACAGTTGATTATTACAGTCTATCATGCAGTTATCAACACGTAATTTAAAAAATAAGGCTATGTCACCGTTAAAAACTGCCGCACATATTCAGAATGTTAAAAAACTGAGTTAGAAGCTAACAAAAAATTGGAATTTCGGATTTATACTGTTTCAAAATTTGAACAGTAGCGAGACGTACCCTCTAATACAAATAAGGTTCCCGTTTTACCTGTGCATTCAATGTCTTGGTTTTCTTTGCATGCTCGTAAGCTATAATTCGTATCATAGTTGGCTGCGGGTAAAAGACACCGATTTCATTAGTTTGACAGCTGTCCCAAGACAAAGTGGCAGCGTATTTGTTATCTTTTCGCGCGCAAAAAGATTATTCAATCGTCGTGGGAGTGTCCTGGACGACCGTGAAAAAAGATTTTTACCGAGAAAAGACAAATCAACTATCCATGAAAGATACCATAGGTAGTCCGAGGTCAGCACGGATTTCGAGAATTTACGCTGCTATCAAAACGAGTATTCGGACGAATCCAGTGCGTTCAACGAGGAAAATGGTGAAGTAATATGGGATCAGCAATTTTACGGTTCGGAAGATCGCAAAAAAAGATTGCGATTTCCATAAACATCTAGTTTTCATCAACATTTTCAATGAGATAAGGCAATTTAAAAACTCATACTATAACTGAATCTTAAAACGCACTTAAAGCCGAAGAAAATTAGCCTTTATTAGAAGAAATCGGTTGAAAATTGTCGAAGCTATTTGTATTTTTGTAAAACACTTAAATTTTTTGCTGGAATACATCAGCCTTACAGTCGTTGTAAGCATCCAAACATCGCATGTAAAGATCTCTTGGGAAATAATTTTCTCTACCAATCAATTCGATTGAGGCACATCAGGAATGGAAACCGAGTGGATACCAAAAAAAATTTCGGGTATTATTAAAAAAGGTTGAGAATCGAATGACTTAGTCTTCGATGTTCCGAACTTGTTTCTCAAATCAGAACCCAACAATAGACACCCATGATTGAAATTAGAAGAAAAATTAGTATCTTCCATTTAATTTCAACTACCTTTGCTTATCTTCGACAGATACGCGTATTTCGTCTACAATGTGCAGACTTCTTCAGTGTCTCGTACTAATAACTCGACTTCAGAAGTCGAGTTATTAGTACGAGACACTGAAGAAGTCTGCACATTGTAGACGAAATACGCGTATCTGTCGAAGATAAGCAAAGGTAGTTGGAATTAAATGGAAGATACTAATTTTTCTTCTTTCTAGTTACAGGTATTCCACTAAACAGCTCAAACCCTCTAGGACCCATGATTGCTTCGTATCAAAACCCTTGATAACGACGTTCGATCTCATTTGTAGGTGAAAACGTTCGCCGTGCTCATCACTTTCGTCACCAAGATTTTCCGTGAAAAAAATCAAAATGAGAATGGAGGAAATGTATCTTTAAAGACATCCCAAGTAACCCAGTCGACTTAAAAAATCTCGACTTCACTGGGCATAAGATTATGATTGTGCATGTCCCACAATATACAAATTCATGCATTGGTCATTGGCTAAAGTATCATTAGTACTGTGGAAGAACCAGGTTGAGTCAGACAATAAGCTAATTGCTATGCAAGCTGATATACTAAAAGAAGAAGAAGAACATTATGAAACTAGTAACATTGTAAAACTGTTCAAATTCAAGTGTTACAGTATTAAACTAACAATGAAGGTTTTCGCCAGCGTGACTCTCCCCGGTGAAAAAATTATGCTCTATTCGGTGCTCCTAACAGATCACTCACTTGTTCTGGCCTGCTGTGTGGTGAGGGTGCAAACGCCAGACACTAACACCGTGTCCAATATATTGTCATACACTTTTTCCTTGAATTGGTGTCGTGCAACTACTCAACATGCTTCACGTATGTGTTGGTGTAGTTTTGCACTATGTTTATACAAACGCTTTTAGGTTATGTCCGATTGTTTTCATTCGGTGTTTATCTTTTACCAGCGATGAAGGAGTTTCGTGCTGTGGTGATAAACAAGTTTTTGAAAGGTGAGCCCCCGGGCGCTATTTTCAGAAATTTGAAAAACCTCGGAGTGAAGCGGGATTTTGTGTTCCGAACCAGCCGAAGGTACCGTGAAGCATGCTCCTTGGATGACCGGAAGAGATCCAGTCGTACTCGTACGGTGTGGACTGCACGAGTTCTTAAAGTGGTCAGGGAACGGATTAGAAGAAAATCACAGCGCTCTGTACGTAAAACGGCGACAGATCTGAATGTTTCGAGATCGTCAATGCACAATATACTGCAAAATGACCTCGGATTCCAAGCTTTCAAAAAACGTAAGGTTCACGGAGTTTCGGAACCTTCCAAACAGAAACGACTCGAAAGCGCAAGTCTGCTTTTGTCGCGGCACGGTGGGGAAGAATTTATCTTTTCCGATCTGTCTTGCAACAATTCTACAATGTCCAGAATGACAGATAATGGGCTCTCTCTTCGAAAATTGTTCCGAGAATATTCCACGATTCCAATGTGCTGCGTCAGTGATAGTTTGGGGAGGAATTTGCAAGCGAAGCAAATTACAACTGGTTTTCATCGAAAAAGGCGTTAATGTGAATGCCGTATACTATAAAACGGAAGTTTTGGAGAGAGTTGTCAAGCCATATGTACAAGAGATGTTTGGAGATGATCACTATGTGTTTCAGCAGGACGGAGCGCTATCGCAAACTGAAAATCTCGTTCAGGGCAGGTGCCGAGAAAATTTGACCGACATTTTGGACAAGAATGAATGGCCTCCCAGTTCACCAGATCTGAATCCCTTGGATTATTTCGTATGGTCATACATGCTGGCGAAGGTAAATGACGACAGGGTGTCCAATGTGAACTAATTCAAAACCGTAATCAAACGAATTTGAGACAACATGCCGATGGAAGGCGGCACTGTGACGGTTTCGAAAAACGTCTGGAGCTGATCAAGAAGGTTAAAGGCGGTGTTATTCCAAACTATATGCTGTAGTTCATCAGTACTATATTGCAATATAATGGGTAAAGTTAACAAAAAAATCTGGATTATCGATTTGAATTGAATAGAGTTTTATTTTACACGGTGGAAGTGTGTAGGTATGCTTATTAACCGGCTACTGCCCATCGCGACACTTCCTAATGAAGCTGAAGAAGATTCATTCTGAAGAATGTCGGTTCTGTGGGTTCAAAAATGAATCCTCAGAGCATCTACTATGGTAATTCAGTTTTCTCTTTAATAAGAGGGAACGTTATTTCCGGAATTGCATTATGCAACCTCGAGATATCTGGTGGAATATAAATCCTAAAATGGTAGAAGCATCCATTATGAATGCTTTTCCGGACTAGGGAATAACGCAGGCCTAAAAACAACCTCCAGTCCTAAATACTGGTGGGTGTAGAAATGAAGTGCGCACAACAAATGGGTCTTACTACAATAGGTCAATAAATGGCCGCAGTGAGTTTGTACCCCGACAGAAGAAGAAGAAGAAACATTTTGACGAAATTTTTGAACAGCTCAAGCTTTATATGTAGTGTTGAAAGTATTATGCGTTCTATTTCCAAGAGGGGATCATTTTTAAAGTTTTCTTTACCAAACTGTGAAATTGTCACATGTTGGCCAATCTTTTCGGACGAGTTTACGAGCCTTAGGGGCTTGACTGTTCCATTTGAACAAAAAAAAAATACATATATTTTGTGTATCCCTGTTGCAATCCAGTCATCCTGGCAAGAATTTTAAGATCGGAACAAATTTTCCAATTGTGTTGATTGTAATTTATCAGTATTGTCCTACAAAATTCATGCTAGCTGACATGCTGAAGAAACCGCTGCAACATATACGTTTGAAAACTTTAAGTGATCAGAAAGGAGTACTACGAGATATTGTCGAGGAGGAATGCCGTAATACTGTTGCAAAGTAGTTCTATAGTAGGCTCTGAATTATGTACCTAGAAATCTATATATATAAAAATGGATTTCTGTCTGTCTGTCTGAACCTAATAGACTCGATAACTACTGAATCGATCGGCGTGAAATTTTGTATGCAGGGATTTTTGGAGCCGGGGAAGGTTTTTATGATAGTCAAAGACCCCTCCCTTTTCTGGAAAGGGGCACTCCCATACAAATGAAACACTAATTTCTACATAACTCGAGAACAAATCAAGTAAAGTAAACCAAATGAGTTTTTGAAGGCACAGAAAAGGTTTTCTATGGTAGCTTGAGAACCCTCCACGTCCTAAAAGAGGGGGGGGCTCTCATACAAATAAAATACAATAATCTGCATTACTCGGGAACTAATCAAGCAAGCGGAACGCAATTTAGCATGTGGTGGTTTTAGAAGACAAAAATGTTTCTATGTTGGTTTGAGACCTCTCCCCATCCAAAAGGGAGAGCTCCGATACAAATGAAAAACAATATTGCGCATGACTCGAGAACTAATCAAGCAAATGGAATCTAATTTATTATGTGGTGGTTTTTGAAGACAAAAAATGGTTCTAAGTTGATTTGAGACCTCTCTCCTTTCTCAAAATGGGGATCCATATAAATGAAACGCAAATCTTGCATAAAACGTGAACTAATCAGGGAAATGGAACCAAATTTGGCATGTGAAAGTTTTTGAAGGAGAAAAATGTTTCTACGGTGATTTGAGACTCTTCGGCCTTCTGAAGGGGCGGGGAGGGGGGCTCTCAAATGAAACACAAATTTCTGCATTACTCGAGAACTACTAAAGCAAATGGAATCAAATTTCACTTGTGGAGGTTTTTGAAGGAGATATATTCCTATGGTGGTTTAAGACCCCTCGGCCCTCTGAAAGGGTTCCAAAATGAAACGCACATTTCTGCATAACTGAGGACTAATTAAGTAATTAGAACCAAAGGTTTTTGAATGAGAGAAGTGTTTCTAAGGTGATTTGAGACTCCTCCGCCTTCTGAAAGTGGAGAGCGGTGGGGGGGGTTTAAGGCAAATGAAACACAAGTTTCTGCATAAGTCGAGAAATAATCCAGCAAATTGAACCAAATTTGGTATATGGAGGTTATGGAAGGATAGAAATGTTTTTATGGTGATTCGAGACTCTTCCGCCTTCTGAAAGGTGGGGAGGTCTCTCAAACAAATTAAACACAAATTTCTGCATAACTCGAGAACTAATAGAGCAAATGGAATCAAATTTGGCATGTGGGTTTTTTGAAGGAGAGACATATTCCTATGGTGGTTTTAAGACCACTCTGCCCTCTGAATTTGGGGGGGGCTCCCATACAAATTAAACACAATATTCTGTATAACTCGAGAACTAATAAAGCAAACGGTACCAAATTTGGCATGTAGGGGTTATTGGACGCAGGATTTTTAATTATGTTAAATGAACTTCTGCCTGACTGTCTGTCTGACCGATCGGAGTTAAAATATGTATGCATCGATTTTTATGGCTGAAGAAGATACTTATAATTGTTTGAGACCACGTCCCCCTTCTGAAGGGGGGAGGGGGGCTCTCAAACAAATGAAGCACAAATTTCTGCATAACTTGAGATCCAATCAAGCAAATGGAACCAAATTTCAACCAAACCTGAGAATATCCAGGTAACTAAGCCACAAACTGTGTATTGTTTGGGTAAGAAGGATGTTCTGATAGAAGTTTGAACCCCTTCTTAGTAAAAAAAAACTCATTCAAAAAAATGAAAATGAAACCGTCAGTTCTATGTAATGTTCATTTACACGCTCGCACCGGGATCAGCAAGTTTTAAATAAAAGCATAATTACTTTTCTAACCGTCAACTGAAGCAGTTTGGTCTCTAGCTCACTCAACTTTTACCACCAGAATATCGGAAATTTAATTTCGATGCGTGTAGTAACAAAACCTGTCGAACTTATTATCCTTCCCCTTCTCCAATGACCGTGAGGATGATCTAAATATTGACTGAATTTGTGAACTTGTACATTGGTGATGTAAACCAATCCCAAGCTCCATCTATGTGGTCCTCTGTGCAATTACACAAATTTTGATTGGTAACAAAAGAGCAACTACAAAATGCATGGTCTTCAAAAACGAAAAAAAGTTTGAAAATGTTTATGATTATTTTCCCAAAGCCTACTATTTTCACTAATACGGGACTAACACGGCAAAGGATCCCAATCTTAAATTCCGTCTAGGTTCATATTCTAATACTTCATTTTCCATTAGTGATTCAAATTAAAAAAAATTAGGCAGTTTGTTTGATCGAGCATCAGCTCGTAACGATTACCCAGAGCACTTCAACCTTAGTACCCAAAATAAGTAAATAAGTAATTTCACGGATATTTCAACACTATGAATGCGACGGTGCACCGAATCCTGCGACCACCTTTACTTTCAACTATATTTAATCCACTTTGAACGATGCTTTATCTAGAAGGTTATCAATGCATGACAAACGTCGAGGTAGCACAGCACTTATTCTGCCGCCTCTTCCAAATAAAACAGAAAAACAACAACAAATCGCTTACGAACTACCAATATGTACAATGGCCGTCGTAAAACCACAAATCGTTTGTAAGTACCGGTTGATGCCAATTAGAGAACCACAAATAGCTACACGAGTGAGCAACAATCTAAATTGCGTCACTCCTTGGGTCATATCAACAATGTGCCCCCTCTTGCCAGGCTGGTTATAGTCCGTAACTTTGCCTCTTCCATACATGATCAAGGTAATTGCACACATAGTACAACACACGTAGTCTAACCTCCGCTTCCCTGGTGCGGTGAACAGTACCGATACTAATAAATATTGTCGCGCAAGTTGAAGATAGTGAGCGGTTTTTCCTTCTAATGCGATAGTTAGTTTGTGCGATGATATCTCGAACCATTCGGTTCAACTTAAGCTAACGCGACTCGAGGAATCTCCCGCGCTCTATATGGCACTCGTTCGTTATCCAGTCGCCACTAAGAGTTCACTTTTTTTCTCTTCTCTCCTCGATCGCACGTGTAATTGTGACTGAATTCTTTCATTATTTGCGCAATTATTGTGCCTAATGAGGTAATCGCTTCTCATAAATCAAGTCAACAGCAGAGCAATCCCGTGGGACGGGCAGACCTTCCTGAGAATTGTCGGTCTACCGGGTCTTAAAATTGACTCATTTCGTTGGTGGTGAGTGGTAATCTGTAGAACGAACTAATCGCATACGTAAGTGTGCGATAATAAGCACTCAATTTCATTTAATTGGGGTTGAAGAACGACTTTCACGATCTAGCCTTTTTTGCTGGAAAAAAAAAATGTGGTTTATCGTATCCGGAAACTTTCATTCCCATTCTGTCGGGGGAACAGCATTTTTGCCCTTGATATTGGGCCAATTGAAGTCTAAATTTGGTTTCGCACCCAGGCGTACCTTTCCCTTCCGTAGTCAATCAGTCGTCATTGAATTCTCGAGACAATCGATTCTTGAAATGGGTTCAAAAGTGGCTGACAGCTCCACCGTCTGCAAGGTTTGTCATACCCCAGGAGAATTTAGGAGCGGTGGGGTGACTCGGCACAAATTAGGCTACCCTTTTTCAGCGCGCGAACGACCTACTATTGCCAAATTCGTACCGCTTGATTAGGTCGTAACAACCTGCTGGCTGACATCCGTCCGTGTTCGTCCGTCCGAAACTCATACGAGCGGTTTCGCGTGATACGATCAGTCGTTAGAACAGGTTCCGATAGTGACTGACATCGATAATAGCGAGTTTTGGTTTTCTTCGTTTTGGGTTATGTCGTACCGTTATCTGGGGGGGGGGGCAAAAATTGATCAAGCAATGAAATAAATGTATTTATATATATTATTTCTGAAACAATATTGGCAAACGTATCAATTCAAATCGCACAAACAACCTTTTTTTCAGCCCATACTCTGCAAGATGTATGCCCAACTTAATCAAATTTCAAAACACATCTGATTGTGCCATCAATTGTCACCGGCTTCTCTTGAGATTATTTGAGATTATAACGTGCTGATATGTCATCTTTTCATCGATCTCAAATCAGTTTACGATAAAATCGATCTAGCTATGCCAGACCAAGCACGAACATGGATTTCCAGAGAAACTGACTTGGTTGGTCAAAACAACCAGTTCGAGTGATGTCTGCAGTCCGAGTATCAGGGACATTCTCGAGCTTCTTCGAATATCGGAGAGGTTACCGAAATTCGGTAAATTTTGTACAGATAACTGTAAAATTTTACGGAAATCCGTTAAATTGGATTACCGAACGTTCGGCTTTTGAGAATTCTGTAAAATTTTACAGATCTTGTAAAAAAATCTAAGTGTGTACGAAGTCTGTTAAACTTTTTGGCTTCACCGACAAAAACGTTCATCAGATTTAAGTCTGCTGATTGTTGGGTTGAGCTTGTGATTAATGAGTTGAAAACAAAATCCACGAATGGAAGAGGCTAACGAGGAAAATAATGTCAGCCTTCCACCACGAGTTCATATCGGTTGGAATGAAATAGAGGCAGTAGAAGAATTTGTGTATCTGGGCTCATTGGCGACCGCCGATAACAACACCAGCAGAGTTATACAAAGGTGCATTATGGTTGGTAATCATGCCTCTTTGGACTCCGAAGGACGCTGAGATCGAACAAAGTTCGCCGCACTACAAAGTTGACCACCTACAAGACATGAATTAGACCGGTAGTCCTCGGCTACGACAAGTGGACATTTCTGGTGGAGGACCAACGCTCCCTTGGTGTCTTTGAACGGAGGGTATTGAGTGTGATCTGATGTTGAGGGCAGATGTATCACATTGCTAAAATCGGTAGACTGTCGAATGAATTTCGGACTAATGATTCCCAAAATCGAACCGACGGGCACAAGAAGAAGAGTGTGCAACGAGCAAGGTGGATCGATCAAGTAGAAGACGATCTGCGGACCCTTCTCAGACAGCAAGTCTGGCGAAGTGCAGCCATGGACCACCCGGTCTATGATTAGTATTGTTAACTTCTCTAGAGGATTAGATTTTTTACAGAAATCTGTTTGGGGTTTAGGTGCACCCTGGCATAGTGGTTAACATCCATACCTCTCACGCCAAAGTCACGAGTTTGAATCTTACCCCGGACAAGTTACGAAAATACCCAAAGGTATTTATGTGACTATGACGGGAGATGAACCAGCCCAGAACTAAAAATCTCGATAATAAAGGAATAAAAAAAAGGAAGACGGAATTAGAGATTTTTCGGCTCGAGATAGTTCCAACGGCGCCGACAGGAATCGATACCAGACCGACTGGGTTGATAGGCATCCACGCTACCCACTACACTACAGGCACCGTCACCTTAAAAAAGGTTGAAAGCGAGAAACAGTTTAAGGCTAACTGGCATGCTATGACGAACAAAGTTGACTAGATGGCAGCAGTTGAACTAAAAGACTGGTAAAGAACTGTTGCACAAAGAAGGTTAGAAAACTTCAAAGACTAGCAACTTGTTCAATTAGCGGTGCAATGAGTAGTACACCAACGAAGGCACTGGATGCATTACTTTTTATGTTGCCATTGCATCAATTCATACAGTTAGAAGCTGAAAAGAGCGCACTAGAGGATCAGAAGGTTTGCTAACCTTTTAGAAGGTGATCTAATAGGACATCTTAGCATTCTAAAAATTGTAAAATTTAATCCTTTAGTTATGAACAACGAAGATTGGATGGAGAAAAAATACAACTTTGATTGTTCATATCAAGTTATTGATCCTGGGCGTGATTCATGGGCAAAGGTGGCCCAAACCTCCGCCAAGGATCGATTATTTTCTATACAGACGGTTCGAAAATGAACAATCAATGGGAGCTGAGTAACTGGCCCAGGGATTAACCTTTCAATCCCAATGGGAAAGTGGTCAACTGTATTCCAAGCTGAAATTCAAGCAATTCTGGAATGTTTTGCTATATGCTTACGCAGAAACTATAGATATTCAAATATATGCATTTTGTCGGATAGTCAAGCAGCTCTGAATGCTTTAAAGTCAGCAATATGCACGTCCAAACATGTTTGGGAATGTGTTCAATCAATTCAGAAATTGGTTCCTGGTCATTTTGAATTGATGGAAACGAGAAAGCCGATGAACTAGCAAGACTCGGATCGTCTCATCAGTTTGTAGGACCTGAACCCTTTGTGGTGTATCTGCTTCTTCTCTTAGAATGGAGATGAAAGCCTAGGAATGCTTAAGTGGAGACAAACTGGAACCACACTTTCAAAGCTAGGCAATCAAAGCGGTTCATTACTCCAAACATATCAATGACTCGCAAGTTACTAGATCTTACCAAAAGATCTAACAATATATACAGGCCTTATAACCGGTCACTGTCCGAGCTGTTATCACTTGAAGCTGATAGGAAAACTTCAAGATGATTCATGTCGATTTTGTAACATGGAGAAGACTCGGAACACTTGTTGTGCCACTGCCCGGCAATTTTCAATAAAAGCCTGAAGTTCTTTAACAAAGGGCTACCCTTGAGATTTGGAGAACAAACCCAGTACGGTAGTATACTTTATTCGGAGCGTTATACCGTCTGGGACAATGCTTTAGGTCAGACTTTGACGATCACTTCTATCAATAGTGATGCGTCATGCTGAAAATAACTAAAGCAACAACAAAAAGGGATATGTCACAATAGATCTAAAAACTGATCGCAGTGACGAAAATACCGACACGAAATAAAAAAAGACTGTAATGCTGATTCGAAGCAAAACTGATTAATTTTCTGAATTAGTATACAAGAGTATTCGAAAACAAGAATAATTTTATTTTATTTTAATAGGGTTTTAATTTAAAAAAACATGATTTTTTCCAAATGTATCGATGATGGGCGTTCTTCTAACACAAAAATATTTTTATGAATCTCACCTATTTTTCTCGATTTTTCAACAAGAAATATCTAATCATTTTTATTTTTACAAACCGACATGCAGTTTTACAAAGTGACATTTATGCAAAGTGACAGCACTTAATTTTCAGCTACAGGGCTTACACTATGACATATATGTCAATTTTTGTATGCTAGAAATCAATGGTTGGTTTGTTGGTTTAGGTTGTCTGTTTTTGTAGCATGATTCACGGTAAGATGGGATGATTGTCTTCGATCATTATGTCTTTTAATTGTTTTTTTTCAATAGTTTCGCTTTTAAAATTAAAAATAAATAAGATGCCTGCATATATTATATTTACTATCAAACATGTAATAATCCACATACGCCTATAATACCTATTGATCAACTTACGCATTTTTGACAAATTTTGATCATTGCACCCTTTACGAACTTTTCACGGTAAGCTAGCAAACAATGCTCAGTTCGGTGTTCTTTATGTTTACTTGGCTATTTAACCAAGATAAATTAATCTATAATTCGAGGTCAATCAAATGGTTGAGATGTCGTTCATGAGAACGAACCTTGCTGCCAACCTAGCAAAGGAAAATAACAAGCTGATATCATATAAGTAACAAGTTCGTTTTGATTTTGTTGTTTTGTTTTCACGCGACAAATTTAGTTATAACTATTGGCTAAGTTTTCTTATCACATTTTATCATTTTAAACATACCATCTTACGACGTTACTAAAGAACTCTAAATATTGAAAGAAATTTAGCTTTTTATTTAAACAATTGTCAGGTATTAGCGTGAGAGTTTGATTCCAAATTGATAACATAATTTGAAACTTTTTCAACAAATTTTCTTAAAAACAGGTTTTTTCGATTGAGAACTTGCTATTTGAGATAGCATATAAATCTACGTGGAATCCGCAGAATTTAAGAACCGTTGAATTGTTAAAATCACTAAATCGTTAGCAATACACTTAGCAGCGGCAATTTAATTCAACCATTGCTATAACTCAAGCGCACTCCAAACCGAATCATTTGATTTTTTAACATGTTTAGTGCCACACATACACCTATTCATATTCAAACGATTATATGATTAGAATACAGCTAGTAAAAGCGACGATATGACTGGTGACGATTGACCGAAGGAACCAGAAAACTGTTATCCACCTTCTTGAACCGACTTTGAGAATTCATTTTCAGTTTCATTTAAAAATGTTTGTTTTTCTTAATGCTTTTATCTCCTAAACTATAATATTAGCTCACTTTGCCTAATATCCTTTAAATGAAATCGTTCAAAATTCTAAAAATATTTTGTTTAGACTGAAAGTGTTGCCAAAATAGCTAACTTTTTTTAAATGACATTTATCGTCTATCTGTAAAGATTTGAAAAATTTTTGTTCATCTTTCTAATGATCCTTAGTAACAATCTTTGATTTTGTTTTGTTTTCATCAATAAAAGCTATCGAAAAGAACGAGAGAGGAGAATTTCTCATTGTAGCTTAGAACGGATTAGAGTGTTGAGAGAGA
>JASCZW010012049.1:0-29806 GCA_034211315.2 Aedes japonicus
CTGGTTTTTTTCATAGGGTCCCCCATATTAGCCCGATACAGAGCTTATAATTTACCTTACAATCAAACTAAAATAAAACCATGAATTTATTTATCCAAGTCTATTTTTCTCGTGGGTCAAAGTTTTCACCTTGTTGACCGTGAGCGGGCTTATCTCATGCTATAAACATTCATGTAAGACCAAGAATTTGACCAGTAGTGACAGTATCACATACTTATTCTAGTCAATTTTTTACCCACAAGGTAGAACGTTTATACAAAGTGTTACTTCGCGTAGTTAGAGGTTGCCGTGATACGATGATCACAGCGATCGTAAACGATATAAAAACTAAACTTTATTTTCACACGACTTGACGCTTATATAAAGAAAGAACTTCAAAAGATGTATTCATGCTTCTGATGTCAGTCGTGTGGCAGCTTACAGGTGTCACCGATGAGCCAAGTGGGAAAGTGATGGGAATGTTATGCGCAGAGACAGTGTTCCCCGCGCTTCTGTTTCGTTGTCGCAACATCTCCCCTTTTAGAAACTTCGATACTGGTCGAACCTCGCTGGCGGTCTTCGCTGTCTAGAAGACAGCGTGCTAGCAGCAGCCGACTCAAAGCTGGAAGATGTAGTGCTTGAAGATTGGTCTAAGCTAATTGCCTGGGCGGCAGGTGGTGATAAGAAAGGAGTCCGATCAATTTCACTTGCATTCGAGGTAGAGGATGTTACTTTGCGGTTTGAACCATTGATCGGTGATAGGTTCCAAGCATCGAGGAGGACATGCAAGGAAAGCTGCTTCTGCCCTGGCAGTCTGCTGGCTCCGGGGTCTTGATCGAAACCGGATGTTGCACGACCCTTCAGTTGATTAAGATGCGACCGAACTAAACGACCATTATCGACGAGAACATTGAACATGACTTGTCCTACTTTTTCGATGATCTTGCCGGAAACCCAGTTCCGGGCGTTCTTGGCATAGATTTTGACGTAAACCAGATCACTGGCATTAAAGGACCTAATGCTGGATTTCTTCTGGTCGATCGGTTGCGATACTAGACGTTCAGCTGGCGGACGTAGCAGTTCGAGGCAGGTGCGAATTCGACGTCCGAACATTATCTCCAATGGTGACAGGCCTTCGGGTGCTGACCGGTTTGGTGTATTTTGGTAGACCAACATGAACGTTTCCAGTGCTTCTACGGTTGTACTTCTCCCTTCTTCGAGCTTCTTGATCGCCCGCTTGAACATATTAACGAACCGTTCCGCCTGGCCATTGGATTGAGAATGAAATGGCGCAGTGGTTACGTGATCGATCCCGTTTGATGAACAGAATTGAGCGAACTTCAGACTGGTGAATTGGGTGCCATTGTCTGACACAAGCGTTTCCGGCATTCCCAGGCGTGCGAAAATACTACGCAGGATGTCGATCGTTGCAGACGCCGTGATGCGACGTGTCTGGATAACCTCCGGCCATTTTGAGTAGGAGTCTACGGCGAGCAGGTAATAGTCACCGTCGATGGGGCCGGCGTAGTCTATATGCACACGTTACCAGGGGCGAATTGACTTGGACCAAGGCATAGGTGTGGCTGCTGCGGGTGACTTCCCTGTAAGGGCGCACGGTGAGCATGCCCGCACGTAATCAGCTACCTCGTTGTCGATCGATGGCCAATATACATGGCTGCGCGAAATCGCCTTCATTCGCTGGATTCCAGAGTGGCCCCGGTGGAGGTCTTTCAGACATCGCTTGCGTAGGGGAGCCGGGATCACAAGTCTTTTGCCGAAAAGAATGCAGCCCTATACCGTAGAAAGCGATTCACGGCGGTTGTTTAACCGAAGAAGTTCTCGATCGGCGTTGCTGGCCAGGGAGTTTGGTCAACCATCCTGGATGTGCCGGTAGACCTCCTTAAGCATCGGATCTGATTTGGTGCTTTGTTGTACTTCTTTAAAACTTAGGGGAAACACATTAAAATTATCATGTACTACTGACCTCATATCACTCTCCAGCGTACCGGAAGCGATGACGAAGTCTTCATCAGGTTTCGCATGGCGGCTGATAAGTTGAGAAAGGATGTCTGCGTTACCGAACTTTTCGGTGGCCACGTACTGCATGGTGATGTCGTAGGTTAGCAGCGTTAGGGTCCAGCGTTGCAGACGATTGGCGGTGTACACTGGGATGCCCTTTTTGCTACCGAAGATGCGCAGTAATGGCTGGTGGTCAGTTTGCAGCAGGAACTTCCAACCAAAAATCATGCGGTGAAATTTGGTTACCGCATATATGATGGCTAATCCTTCTCGATAGGTCTGGCTATAGTTGCGCTCGGCGAGTGCCAATGCTCTCGAGGCATGCTGGATGACTTTAATTGACCCATCGGGGAAGCGGTGACTGATGGTCGCTTCCAAGCCGACAGACGAAGCATCGGCTGAAATGATGATGTCCAATTTGGGGTTATAATGTGTTAATAGCAAGTCCGATGAAAGAATAGATTTGAATTCATCGAAACCCCGCTGGCACTGTTGTTTCCACACAAATTTGGACTACGTAGGGCACGCATATTCGGTACGAATTTCCCGTAAAAATGTATGGCTCCGAGAAACGACCGAACTTCAGACACATCCTTGGGTGCCGGCATGAGCTTGATATCCTCTACTTTTGCTGGATCGGGACGGATTCCATGTTGACCACAATAGGCGCGACCCAGTCGAAATAATCGACGGGAGAGATTATCTTTAGGTGCTCGAGACGGTCCAGCTCTTCATCGATGGCTTGATACATGGTGTAGGCCACAGGGCGTTTTTGTCGAAATACTGGTCGTTGTTCTGGCTTCAGATCTAATTTCACCGTTGCTTTGGTGCACCGACCCAAACTGGTACTGAAAACTTGCTGGTAAGCGGCCTTGAGTCGCTCGACCATAGAAGAAAAGGCATTATTTACCTCGTGGCAGAAAACATTCATCGGAACGGTATCGAGCTGGAATTTCTCCATCAAATCCAACCCCAGGATGTGCATATCCTGAGCAACGACGTAGATGGTACCCTCTTCCGTGATCGAGCAATCAAATTCCGCCCGTATGTTCAACGAATCACCCGATGCTGTTTTGTCATTCACTGACGATGGCCGGGTTTGTGGTTGTCCGAGTTGCTTCCAACATTGTTCACTGACACTTGTACAGTCTTTGTGTCCACAGTCACATTTCTCAATCGTCTCTTCACCCTCTTCTTAGGGGACTTTTTGTCACTGTCACAGTAGCCTTCTTTATGTCCACTTTTGCTACACACTGAACACTTATAGTCCATGAACCTACAGTCACGCACACATAGTGCATCGACCCGCACTTCCAACAAGGACTAGGTGGCACTTTCTTCTTCATTTCCATAGATGACGACGATGACGACAAATTGGCGGACTGCTTCCACGGTCGCGACTGCCTCTTGAGCTGATGTTTGATGGCATTCACTGAGCTGTTGAAAGCCTCAATCATGGCAGTGTCATGCCGTAGATTCAGCAGACGTTGGCATTCGGTGGACAGCTGCTCCAGAGTAATATCATTTTTCTCCTCGATCCGCACGAGCAACCGTGTCCTAATTTCAGCACCTGCTTCTGACGTTAAACCGCTGACGAAAATCAGTACCTTAAACTGCTCCTCCGAGAGTTTTCCTAGCTCAAATTCAACGCAGGTTCTGTTGATCCGGCAAGTGTATGGCACAAAATCCTCGGTCGAGCTTTTGACAATCTGGAGGCAGCGATGGCGTTTGCTAATGAGCGATTCCGCAAACAACCCTTTCAGCTTGGTGACAGTCTCATCAAAGGAGAAATCCTTCGACGTCTTCGGCAAAATAAAACTGGAGTAGCGCTCGTGCGCTGCGATGCCGACCTAACCGCATCAGCAACCTAACCTTCGCTGGGTCGTCAAACCGTGCAGCGTCGTTAGTGAAAAATTCTTCGTACCGCGAAAACCTAGACGAGAAGGTGATGCTGGTCTCGGTGTCGAACCGAAACTCTTTCTCGTTCGATGCCAACGAGTCAAGAATTGCCTCGGGATTCGCCGGAACCTGGACATTGATGTTCCGGAGGGCGTTCTCCTGCTGTTGGATGAACGCGCGCTGTTGCTCGTTGGATTGTTGCTGGCTGCGAAGGTGCTCGTTCGTAACAAGCTGCTGCTGCTCAAGTTGTCTAAGCACATGAAGGATGAGTGCATCCGTTGACATTGCTGCCGGTGGCTGATTGTTCTCGGTCGTCATGGCGGAATCGTCTTTGGAAGGTGATGGAAGCTTGCGCTTCTTCCGCGTGGGAGGCACGATTTTGGTTTCAATTTTTCACTAGCGATAAAAAAACACACAATTTGCGCACCCACCGAGTCGCCACTGTTACGTCGCGTAGTTAGAGGTGGCCGTGATACGATGATCACATCGAGAGGATAAAAAGCGATCGTAAACGATATAAAAACTAAACTTTATTTTCACACGATTTGACGCTTATATAAAGGAGGAACTACAAAAGATGTATTCAACAATGTTAAAACAATGACATCAAAGCACAATGACAACATGAATTTTGGTATCCGGTTCATGCTTCTGACGTTTGTCGTGTGGCAGCTTACAGCTGTCACCGATGAGCCAAGCGGGAAAGTGATGGGTATGTTAAGCGCAAAGACACCGCTTCTGTTTCGTTGTCGCAACATAAAGGTACTAATATCATGTGTGATACTGGCCGCAATTCACTCTTATGCCTGGGACAGACATACAACGTACAGCGTTGTACTCCTTTAGTCAAGTACCTGTTTTTTAGAACTGGATTAAAGTATTTGACAGTTCGTTCAACGCTGTACGTTGTATGTCTGTACCAGGTATTAGACTTCTTACTTTCAATCTTGGGAAAACAATTAAGAGTACACTTTTCATTTTCGTGGCAATTTATGTTGATGTTTATCCATTTGTTTTATGGAATAAATAACCAAAATACCTTCCTTGTGTATTATTCGTTGCAATTCCTTTTTAAATGCTGTCGGCTCGCAAGGCCCACGACCAATCCTACTATCTCGCAGGAGGACCATCGTTATACTGCTGTTTAGCAGTCCCAAGAACCACCAGGACTTTCGGCTTTTGTATATAGAATCCTTAGCGCACTATCAAGACGGTGACTCAGCCGCTCCTAACATGGAGAACAGACACTGTTTTGACCCACTCCTAACATGGAGAACAGATGCTCAAATGGGCGAAGGCTTAGACTTTTACCCTTAGTTTTAAAAAATCGTGGTGGCTCACTTTTGTCAGGGCTGCTTTGGGATATTTGTGGGTTTTTGGAAGAAACTCAACAGAGTCCAACAACCGTTCAGTCCACCCACATTCTAAACAGTCCCCGCCGCTCGTCAGGGGCTACTTATTCGTGTATTCAGTAGCTGTCCATCATATCTGATGGAACCCCACCATCCGCGACCCGTGGACCCGCCGGGTTGTTTGCACCTCACCCCTGTTGAGTCTTCACCTACTGTACGGTCTTCCCGACGGGGGCATTGTCGGCAGAAAATTTGAGGCAGTGGTAGAGCAGTACACCAGACTAAAGCGCGAAGCAGAGAAGATTGGGTTGAAGATAAATGCGTCCAAACGAATAGCAGCCGTGAGATCCGGAGGTGGATTATCAGTGGAAGTCCTTCCTACTATGGGCTCCACAAGCAACTACGGCCAAACAGACTTAGCTCCCGAACGAAGTGCATCCTGTACAAAACGCTAATAAAACCGGTTGTTCTCTACGGGGATGATGCGTGGACAATGCTTGAAGAGGACCTGCGAGCACTCGAAGTTTTTGAGCGACGGGTGTTGAGAACCATCTTTGGTGGAGCACAAGAGGACGGACTATGGAGGTGAAGGATAAACCATGAGCTCGCGCAATTCGCCGACAAACCCAGTATTCATGAGGTGGCAAAAGCTGGAAGGAAACGCTGGGCAGGACATGTTGCGAGAATGCCGGGCAACTATCCTGCAAAAATGGTGTTCGACGGCAATCCAGTTGGTACAAGACGACGAGGAGCGCAATGAGCAAGATGGTAAGACCAGGTGGAGCAAGACCTAGGGGGTACAGGGTGCCCAAGGGATTGGAGCCACGAATTGGGCATTATGGAGGGATATTGTGTATCAGGCTATGTTATAGCATTGTGACGTTATGCCATGTAAATAAATTATAACCAAAATACCTGATTTGTTCATGGCATAATATCTGAATGTAATTGCACCTTTTTGGAAAGGGGTGAATGTTTTGATCAGTGTAATTATCTGATTTCAAAATGAGGCACATGGTCACAGAAAAGTGTTACTTAATACTGACGATGACAAGCATGTATATTAGAGATAGAACGTGGAGGGCCCGCTTGGGAAACACCATTTGAAGCAGTAGAATGGACCTTTCAATTTATTTTTTATCAGTTGCAGTGTTTGATGAGTGATATACAATATCATAGAATCATTGTTTTCGTATTACCTACTTGCAAGGCGGTCGGATTGAGTAGGAACATGTAGAAGCGTCTATGCCTAGGTTTCATATATGAAATATTTTTAGATTTGGAATGGCTACAGATCCCAAGCTGAGGAGTAGGCTAGGAATTTAGGGTTCAGACAACAATTTAAGGCAGTAAATGTGCTAGAGTTGTTAGAATTAGAGGTCCCGATTAAGTTTGGTTGGTTGACAGTGATTCGAATTTTTTGGTCAGAGAAACGAAGAGTCATTGTGAGAATATCGCCAATAATCTCACATACACCCTGCATGCCATCAAATACTAAAATCTTCTTTTTCTCCCCGAGTGGTCACAAAGTTCAAGCACCAAATCAGCCAGCCCCGAACGTGGTCTAGGTAGCCGAGAATTGTGGTGAAATGGATCGATAAAAGTCTTGGAGCAAAGTATAAGAGTGACCGCTTTGGTTGAGTGATGAATGTGAACTAACGTTTATTTAACAATTTCTTAATCTAGCTTGCTACGATTGGATTGCAAATAGGTCGAATTGCTTCGATTGCTCCTTTACTCCTCCTCAAGCTCGACGCACTGCAGGCCAATCTTGTTTCGTAGCTGTTCCAACTTGACTCTTGCTAACGGCTTCGTGAGGATATCAGCAATCATCAGTTCTGTGGGACAATAGAAAACATCCATGACACCGGTACTAACCAAATCCTTGACGAAGTTGTACCGTATCGGTTGCTATGGTAACCGCTCCAAGCTAGCAAAGGCCCATAACCTCTTGGAGCAAAGTATAAGAGTGAAAATTTTCCAGTCAAGATTTTTCAACCGAAGATTTTTTTTGGAGGATCGAGATGGACCGTATGGGAATCGTGAAGCTCAGCGGTGCCAACTACCCCATCTGGAAGACGAAGGTGGAGTGCCTGCTAATCCGTGCTAATCGTGACAGGAAAACGACCAGGACCTGGTACCGCAACGGTAGCGAATGCAGTTCTGGATCCGGTCGTTGAAACTTGGGACAGCAGTGACCAGCGTGCCCGTGCAACGATTGGCCTTTTGATTGAGGACAACCAATTGAACCCCATCAAAGGGGCTAAAATAGCGAAAGAAACATGGGAGAAACTACGTATACACTACGAGAAGGCAACGCTAACCTCGAAGGTTTCGCTTGTGAAGAAACTGTGTGACAAACGGTATTCCGAACAGCACGTATTCGAAATGGAGGAGTTATTCGAGCGGCTGACGGTTAAAGGACAGGAACTAGATCGTAATCTGCAAGTTGCCATGGTCATCCGCAGCCTACCGGATTCTTTCAACACTTTGACCACGGCTTTGGAGACAAGGGCAGATGACGAGCTCACTCTGGATCTGGTCAAGTCGAAGCTGGTGGATGAGGTGTCGAAGCGCAGTACACCAGTACACAAGGGGAATCAGTTTTGAAGGCGGATTGGAAGAAGCAGATGATAACGTGCCATTTTTGCAACAAGCAAGGACACAAGAAGAAGAATTGTCGTGTTATGGCGGAGCAAGCAGCCGGAAGTCAGAGTAAGTCTCGTGCTCAGGGTGAGAAGCGTCGTTCACCGAAAGCGAAAGGAGCTTGTGAGGAAGTCCAAAATAAATCGAATCTGGAGTATTCGTTTGCGGCGAGGAGCGGATTCATATCGGCACATTCGTGGGTGATCGATTCCGGAGCAACCTCTCACATGTGTGTGAACCTGGACCAGTTCGTGGAATTGGATGATAGTGTGCAGCAGGACGTGGTCCTAGCGGACGACAAGAAAACTGCAGCAAAGGTAATTGGATCGTGCCAACTGACGTTCTTATCTTCCAAGGGTGAACAGTTCAAAGTAACCCTCAGGGATGTTTTGTATGTTCCGGACTTCGAATCGAACCTCATTTCGGTGAAGAAGCTTACCGTGAAGGGTGCTACTATTGTTTTCGATGCCAGTGGATGCCGTATAATCAAGGATGAGAAGATCATCGGAAGTGCCACATCGTCTGGAGGGTTGTACTATTTGACAGTCGCCCATGAAGCGCTAGCGTCGAGAGAATGCAAGCATACATCAAGTTGTCAGCACACGTGGCATCGCATTTTGGAGCACCGTGATCCTGATGATATTCGGGAGCTTGAAAGCAAGAAATTGGCATCCGGAATCAAGATCGAGGATTGTGGCTGCCGTGTAGTCTGCGAATGTTGCCTGGAAGGCCTGCGTTGGGGGTGGTGGTGTTATAAAAAGTCAATTTTTGCGTGACGTAAATAATGAACGTTTTCTCTTCAATATTAAATGTGACCTGCTCATTTCAGCAATACTCATTAAACATTCCTTTCAAAGTTTCGTAGAGCCTCGGGATAAAACAAGTATGTAGTATCGTCAAATTAAGGTATGTATCCATAATAATTCGGACTCGTCAAAAACTTAAGTGAAACAAAAATTTTGCATTAAGGCCTGTACTCAAAAAAATGCACCATTTTTATCCGTGTGTTACTTTTTTGTCCGTAGATAAAAATAGATAAAAATCTGGGTATAACTAGTTTGGAGTGAATTGTTTACATGCGCAAAATTGCATAACAAACGGTTTAGTGGTTATTGAGATGTTATCTAAACAAGAAGAAAATCACCGGAGAAGTTTGCGCGCCGTCATGGAAAATCCGATTGCGACCATGAGATTGATCGGAAAACCACTGTGTTTCGGGTGGTAAAATCGTTCAAGGAGTCCCAGACGACCGGGCGGCGGGCTGGAAGTGGAAGAAAATCGAAGACAGCTGACCCTGTGAAGGCCCGGAAGGTGTTGGATTACTTCAAGTGTAATCCGAACCTTTCGATTTGCGACGCGGCTCTAATGGCAAAGAGTTCCACCCGGTTCGTTCAGCAAACCATGAAACGAGCTGGGCTTCGTTGTTGTATTCGACAAAGTTGTAGAACGGGTAATTTTAAGAAAAGTTGCTGAAGACATTAAGTTTCTTAAGACATTAAGAGATTTGAATGGTTTTCTTTCAGCACTACCTTAAAGCTTTTTTTTTTAGATAATTAGTACTTTGTTCAAATTTGACGATATTCTAAGAAATTGTAGGAATTATTAAAATACACACTTTGTGCTCTCTGATGACCATAATTTGATATATGGTGATTGGAGTGTCTGTGTGACGTAATAATCAACCGCCTCAAAAAGGGTGGCGGGTTGTGGTGGGGTCTAAAACAGATTGTATTTGAAGGATTATTTTATGAAAAAGTATTCCTGAAATTTTCAGCGTTGGTTACTGAATGGGTCCTAGTAAAACGTCAGTTTGAAAAAGTACAGGTTATAACCCAATTAATATTTCGCATGTGACGTAATGTTCAGCACTAAACTAAAAAAATATATGCGGGTCCTGACGGGGTCTCAAATTAATTGTACTTGAAAGATTATCTTATGAACTAGTACTTCTGAAATAGTTGGAATTTTGCATTAGATCATTTAAACTCAGTAGAAAAAGCCAAAATAGTTTATTAAAGGGTGTTCCGATCAAAATTTGGTCAAACAGTAATGTGTGTGAATCGATCAAAGTGTTTATTAATGAGTCCAACTCTTTTTCTGTTTCAAGTTCTGCTAATACAGAATACAGGAGAAATATTCAGCTATGCTTCCTTTTTACCAAATGCGAATTGCCGGGTCTTTCGTTTAACACCTGCCATAAGATTTTGTACACTCCTCTTATCCACTTTATTAGCCGCAGAACCCCAGTTTGCCTTGAACTGTTTCTCGCTCACAACAGATTTTTGAGTCTTCTCAAGGTTCCGCTTGACGATAGCCCAACATTGTTCGATTGGGTGAAGTTCTGGCGTATTGGGAGGGTTCTTGTGCTCGGAAGTTGTTGGCAGCATACTACTCCAAAATAGAACGGAACAATTGTGTCGCTTCGGGAAAGGCAGTAGAAGTTTTTGTAGGCACTCGCTTAGATAAATTTCCTGGTTGGCGGTTCCGGTAGCAATGTAAACGTTGCTCTTCAAGCCACAGGTAGAGATAGCCTGCCAAACCAGATATTTCTTCGTGAACTTTGACAGTTTAATGTGCTTGAAAATAACTGCCACCTTTCCTCGTCCGGTTGCAGTATAAAATTCCTGTCCAGGAAACTGTTTAAAGTCTGCCTTGATGTAAGTTTCATCGTCCTGTACAACGCAATCTTTTCACCATTTTTTTCGTCAATGACATCAACATCAGTAAATGCCTGTCAAACGTGTTTTTGTTCCATTCACCAGGGACGCGCTGGTGTATTAAACCGTGCGTCCAGATTTACTTCGAATCGAGCTTTATTTGCAGATTATCGAAGTACCATGTACGCATTATCCAACCATTTATCAACCTTAAATTGTGGCAACTCGTTCTGATTCATTTATATTCGTGTGCTGAGCTTCAGCAGCATATCCCAAAAGTTAAATTCCCAAATTTGATGTACATTTGATTCCTAGAGGGTTTGAGCTGTTTAGTGGAATACTTGTAACTATAATTTAGAAGAAAAATTAGTAATTTCCATTTAATTCCAACTACCTTTGCTAATCTTCGACAGATACGCGTATTTCGTCTACAATGTGTAGACTTCTTCAGTGTCTCGTACTAATAACTCGACTTATTAGTACGACTCGAGTTATTAGTACGAGACACTGAAGAAGTCTGCACATTGTAGACGAAATACGCGTATCTGTCGAAGATAAGCAAAGGTAGTTGGAATTAAATGGAGATTACTAATTTTTCTTCTAAATTATAGGTACATTTGATGAACTTTTGGGCGTGGAATAATTATGCTACTTTTCAATCAATAGATCATAAGAAGTGCATGTTAAATAAGAGATTGCTTACCAATGGCTTTATTCCATTGGTTACCAAGTTGAAAAGGTTGAAGCTCTGGAAATGTGGCATCAATAGTATCAGATGGCAGTGATTCTTATACGCATCCATGAAAACGTCGAATCGAATGGTTGGAAAACTTTTCACTCGCCGCAGTCCTCGCTAACCTTACGCGTTTCCAATGACACCAATGACGACGGTTGCTAGGAGCTGTTGCCTGTCTGCTCTCGCTCGAGTCGCTCCTGCTTTTGGTTTCTGGCGAAAAACTCCGAATTAATTAATCTCCACCGCCTTCAAATGAGTGCAATTAGATATCGTTGTTCGTGAAATATTGAATATTCATTATTTTCATCACCACAAATGACTGTGTGTCCACGTGGTATTGTTGTAACGCCTGCCTCCCCCATTGCTGCCTCGAGACCACACGAAAGTGATAATTAATGCCAGCTCAGAGGAGTCACTTTGATCGCGATAAGCATGAATAAAGTCGCAAACTTTTGCCGCCGAGCTGCTGCGGGAAAAATGAGATATGAACTTGTCGTCTTAGTCGTCCTTCCGTTGCTGGGGATGCGGGGAGTTCCGAAATCAAAAGGAAAGGATTGCACACCGGCTGTGAATTATGAGTGTTTGTTTGAGTTTTTTTTAAAGGGAAAAAAATGGAAGGGTGGCGAAGAACAATCGCCGGGTTTCAGTGCGATTAATTAACCGTAACCGTGGCGACAGTCATGTCACACAGGGTTGCCGATTCACGGGTTGCTATGTGAGTATGGTTTATCATTAATAATCAAGCGTAAACAAATATTATTAGGAATAGAAACAAAACTCTTTGTGCTCCAATGTCTTGAATATATAGGAACATTAATGTGGGAACTTAAGATCCTTCCTCTCCGAAAACTTAGGTTCAATTGAATCTGGTCGCTCTGTTTCCTACACCGAAGAACGAACATAAAATCTTGCAGGAACGGTAAGAGATAATTTAAAAGTTATGCAAGAAATATGTCACAGCAGCTTCGGATGACTTTTCACTCACTCGAGTTTTACCACAATGATAAGAAAAGAATGTGCTATGAAAGATTAAGCTTTTCTCTCTTCTTGAATGAATCACAACATTCATTATCGTGATCGTCATCACCGTTATTCCTTACCACAAGGTTGCAGAAACTTCATGACAGTACACCTCCCCTTGTACGAATGTACAGCATCTAGTTAGGCATTTTCGTTCGAAACAAAACGCCAGAATAAGCTGTTAGGCTGGATTGTACTCATCCTGTATTGAAGAAGGTGCAAAATTACCCTTTTATTTTAGCCTCTAAAGACAATTTCAGCGAAACCAATTCAAATGTCACAATAGGTTGAGTTCGTACCCATCCCGAAGGCAGCAGTGAAAAGAATTGGAACACGCGATTGCCACGAGGGGTAGGTATTATTTTTTGTCTTCATTTGCACAATTATGTGAAAAGTTTTGCGGTGATTGTAGAAGCAGAGTAAAAGAGTTCCCGTGTGTGAGCGCATGCAGGAAAAACTCTTTTCGAACAGAGTCTGTTTATCTCAAAATAATTGCCATTTGTTGGCGCAAGTGGCTGGCATTTATGCACTTTTCTCGCAGAATTTGCACTTTCCGTACAGTCCACAATCATGTTAATTGTTGGAATGATGGCGCTGCTGAGATAGATGAAGAAGTGTTCACGATAGAAATGGGAAAGTTGTTGATACTCAGAAGGGAGTAGAATTAAAAAAAAAGAGATCATTTATTATTTCTACTGAAAAGTGGGGAAAATTCAATAATATATCTATCTATCTATCTATCTATCTATCTATCTATCTATCATATCTATCTATCTATCTATCTATCTATCTATCTATCTATCTATCTATCTATCTTATCTATCTATCTATCTATCTATCTATCTATCTATCTATCTATCTATCTATCTATCTATCTATCTATCTATCTATCTATCTATCTATCTATCTATCTATCTATCTATCTATCTATCTATCTATCTATCTATCTATCTATCTATCTATCTATCTATCTATCTATCTATCTATCTATCTATCTATCTATCTATCTATCTATATCTATCTATCTATCTATCTATCTATCTATCTATCTATCTATCTATCTATCTATCTATATATCTATCTATCTATCTATCTATCTATCTATCTATCTATCTATCTATCTATCTATCTATCTATCTATCTATCTATCTATCTATCTATCTATCTATCTATCTATCTATCTATCTATCTATCTATCTATCTATCTATCTATCTATCTATCTATCTATCTATCTATCTATCTATCTATCTATCTATCTATCTATCTATCTATCTATCTATCTATCTATCTATCTATCTATCTATCTATCTATCTATCTATCTATCTATCTATCTATCTATCTATCTATCTATCTATCTATCTATCTATCTATCTATCTATCTATCTATCTATCTATCTATCTATCTATCTATCTATCTATCTATCTATCTATCTATCTATCTATCTATCTATCTATCTATCTATCTATCTATCTATCTATCTATCTATCTATCTATCTATCTATCTATCTATCTATCTATCTATCTATCTATCTATCTATCTATCTATCTATCTATCTATCTATCTATCTATCTATCTATCTATCTATCTATCTATCTATCTATCTATCTATCTATCTATCTATCTATCTATCTATCTATCTATCTATCTATCTATCTATCTATCTATCTATCTATCTATCTATCTATCTATCTATCTATCTATCTATCTATCTATCTATCTATCTATCTATCTATCTATCTATCTATCTATCTATCTATCTATCTATCTATCTATCTATCTATCTATCTATCTATCTATCTATCTATCTATCTATCTATCTATCTATCTATCTTGAAATTTCCAAATTTCCACATGACGCAGTTTCTGTCCGGTCATGGCTGTTTCAAGAAGTATCTGCACAGGTTCGGCCACGCGAGCTCGCCGTCCTGCACCGCGTCGGTGACCTGGATACTCGCCAGCATGTGTATGAGAGAAGAGAGAAAAAGTGCACCATCGGGCGCGACCGGAGTAGGCTAGATCCACCTCCGGGGACTAGAACGAGCGCTACGTATCAGCATCTAGAAAACGGTTTCGGGAGAACTTTCGTCGTCGGAAAATTCTCCGTTGGAGTAGGCTAGGTCCACTGCCGGGGACTAGTCTGAGTAGATCGTGAAAAAGCACCGGCAATTGGTCGTCGGGGCGCCTGTGGACTGGAAGTCATCCTCCAACCAGAACCGGAGGACCAACCTAGACATCTGCCCGGATTGCATCGGTTTCGGAAGAACTTCCACCGCCGGGGAACTCTTCGCCGGAGTAGGATGGATCCACCGTCTGGGACTATTCTGAGTAGTCCGTAGCGAGTCACCGGCATGAGTCACCGGGGCACCAGGGAACCGGAAGCAATCCTCCAGAATCGCTGGACTGACCTTGACACCACCGGACAACATTGAAGCAAGCATATCGCGTTCGTTAACGGTTTCGGGAGATATTCTTTCGTCGGGGAACCGTCCGCCGGAGTAGGCTATCTCCACCGTCGGGGAGTATGCTGAGTAGCACCGATTGTGACAAACCGCCAGTTCAGGGTCGTCGGGGCGTCAGTGAACCGGAAGTCACCCTCCAACCGGAATCGCTGAACCGACCTCGGCATCCAACTGGTCAACAAGAAGAGTAGTACATCTACAACCGGAGTGCGCAACAGCAGAAGTTTTATGGTGATGAGATCAGCAAACTAGCGCGACTAGCTAGGCCTGGCAACAAGAGAAGTGCATGAGCACAGTCTCCTCCCGAAGTAGTCACTTTCAGTGGAATCCGGGGGATACAGACAACGTCAGACTCTTGGTGGAGTTCAGAGGAGTAGGGTTTAGAGTCATCTTCTCTGTTCAGAGTCCCTCACTCTGGCACACGATGGACGAATTCGGTAGCATTAACCGGGCTACCGAACGTGTGCTGGGTCGGCGTAAAAGCTTTACCACCAAGTAAATAAAAAAAATCTATCTATCTATCTATCTATCTATATATCTGAAGCGTTGGCAAAATTTCAGGAAGCCAGAACAGAGGCCCGAAAGTTTATCAAGCAATCAAAGGAGCAGTCATGGGAAAACTTTGTGGCCAGAATATCCCCGAGTAGCATGGCGACCGAATTATGGCGAACGGTAAACACTCTCCGTGGCAGTTGACAACAGCGTCCTAAGGGAATCAAACGAGTGAACGGACTCACGGACAACCCCGAAGAAGCAGTGGAAGAACTGGCAACATCCTACAGCGAGAGATCAGCGACCTCTAGCTACCCTCCATCCTTCCAGAAGGCAAAGGCAACATCAGAACAAGAGTCCATAGGTTTTTCGCTCAACACCGATGAAGTGTACAAGTGTCTGATAGCCTCGCTGGATCTATCGAAGGCGTTTGACAAAACCTGGAGACATGCGACACTGCGCACCCTAAAATCTTGGAAAATAGGCGGGAGGATGATCAACATGCTGCAAAGCTTCCTCTCGGAGCGGACATTGCAGGTGACTGTAGGTTATAAAATGGAGTACCACAAGGATAAGTCTTTACCGTAACGCTATTCCTTATTGCTATGCAGCTTGTCTTCCGGGTTGATTCCAAGATGGTTCGAAATACTTCTGTATGCAGATGACACCTTTCTTGTAGTGCGACGGGTGAAAACCGATGAACAACATCGCAAACTACAGGATGCCATCAAAGCTATCCATAAGTGGGTGAAAAGTGTAGGATTCAGCATATCAGCTTAATGTTACACACCTTCAGCGAGTGACATTTTCATTGATCATGTACCGGTTCCGAAGACCAACCGACTACGTATTCTGGGTGTAACCCTTGATCGGACACTATCGTTCATGCCTCATTGCCAAATTGCTAATAAAGCCTGTGAATCCCGTCTACGGATAATGCGTATGATCGGTGCCAAACTACCAGGTGGAAATCGTAAGTCACTACTATAAGTGCGCTCGGCATTAGTGACCGCAAAATTGACGTACGGGATCGGACTAGCCAGCCGAGGAGGATTGGTTGCCCCGGCTTACAACAAAATGATTCGATTCGCATCCGGAGGTTTCATCTTCTTCTTCTTTTAGCATTTTAAGCTTATTGCTTTCACAATTAGCTATTGCTTGCTCTCAACTTAGTGTTCTAGATGCACTTTCACAGTTATTTATTGAGAGCTTTCGATGCCAGGTACCATTTTCACATTAGTATGATTGTGTGGCAATCATACGCTATGCCCAGGGAGTCGAGAAATTTTCCTTAACGAAAAATTCCTAGACCAGACCGGGAATCGAACCCAGCCACCTCCAGCATGGTGTTGATTTGTAGCTGCGCCTTTACTGACTGAGCTAAGGGAGGACCCGGAGGTTTCGTCACCAGTCCTATAAACTCCGTTATGGCTGAAGTGGGTACTTTGCCATCTGAATACTGGCGAAGGACCGGAACAACAACACTCTCCCGTTGATTCGACGAGCGTCGGAGCTGACGGATGCTGGAATCCCCGTAGTTGCCCAAATTGCAAGACAAACCAACCGTGTCTGGCATGCACGCAAACCGTCGATCTTGTGGGATGTTAAGAAATCCGTTCGAACCAGCGACCCACTTGAGAAAGTTCACCCGGTAGTGCAGCAACTACTCTCGACACGGTTACAGAGATCACCAGTGTTATACACAGACGTCTCCAAAGGCGAAAATAATGTAGGAGCTGCAGAGCACGGCAACGGACTATCGCTAATGTGCAGGCTACCAGCAGAATGTAGTGTTTTTTCCGCAGAAGCGTATGCCACCAAGAGAGTTAAATCCATCCCGAACATGACTAACGAACTGACAATCATCGCAGAAATGGGGCAAGCATCTCACTTCGCAATGCTTTGAATCGACCGTTCTCCCCCATGTCTCAATCTTGTTGCCATTTCGTCATCGACTCCACTCTCACCAGCTTCCGAACTCCTCTGATATTTCTCCGCTGATAACATTCACTGTCCTCCATGATAGTGATGCCAAACGGGATCTTTCCGGCAATGTCGCATACTGCCTCCGATGAAATAGTTCTGTACGCACTTACGACTTGCATGGCCATGGCCATGAGCCTGAACGTACTGTTCAGCTATATTTCGCTTGGTTTCCAGCGCTGCGAACCTCCGCATCTGAGCATCGATGATGACATACTAGCCAGTAGATGCCGCTTACTACTTCTAGGTCCGTAACTATTTGGCATGATTCTGGCTACCACATTGATGGCCTTCTCACGTGACTGTTAAAGTTTATCCGGTCGTCGATCATCACCACCTGATACTTCAGCACACGCTACGAGGCTATGGCATGCCCTCCTATGACGATTTCTGCTAACTGTACCCTTCTGTAGTTGCTGGCCATCAGCACCTCCGTTATGTCGTGGGCTATCTGCAGCTTTGACCCCTGCATCCAGTTTTCAATTATTCCGATTGCTTCGGTCACCAGCATTGCCACTTCTACCAGTCTCAGATGTTACTTCCGAGGTGCTACAAGAGACACTTACCAGTCTTCTGAAATCGTGGATGCCAGCGAAACGGCATATTCGTGTGCGATCTATCTGCGTGCGTTCGACGAGGACCGAGATCCGCAATGCTGCCTAATCGCTGCCAAACTGAAGGTCGCCCCACTGAATAGAGTTGCAGACATCTCGAGAAAATCTCGAGATTCCAGTAATCAAGATTACGTATTGGTCGGATTCCAGAACAGCGTTGGCTTGTATTAAAGCTGATCCACGGACCTATCGACAGTTCGTCCCTTTCGAGTATGAGAGATCCTGGAGCATACAACAGCAGTTCAGCGTCGGTGGGTACCGTCGAAAGCCTTTCCAACTGATGAGGCTACGAAATGGGGAATTGGCCCGTACTTCGACCAAGCCAGCAAGTGGCTTCAAGGACCCAACTTTCTTCGTCTTCCGGAAGCAGAGTGGCATCGAACCAATGAACCAGTGATCGCCACCACCGGAGAAATTTGTGCATCGATTCTGCATCACAGGTCGCTCGGGCCCAGTAAGACTACAACGAGCCACAGCACTCGTTTTACGATTGCTGCGTAACGCATCCATGAGACAGTCAAAATATACCGGACCACTATAACAGCCGGAGCTTTGAGCAGCCGAGAAAACCATTCTAAAGCTAGTGCAGCGTGAATCCTACCAAGATGAGGTCACCGCATTACAAAGCACCGAACGAAATCGGACAGGAAATGATCCTGAATCAAGGTTCAATCTACAGGCTAATGTCAATTTTAGACGAAGAAGGCATACTACGTTAGCGTGGCCATTTCTGCTACAATGTGCGCCATCACATCATCCTTCCGAGGAAGCATTGAGTCACGGAGCTTCAGGTGCTCCAATGTTACCACTGCTACCATCACGGAAACGCAGAAGTAGTGGCTAACGAGGTCCGACAGCTGTACACCATTCCAAGATTTCGTTTGAGAGTCAAAAAGGTAAGCCGTGATTGTGCTGCCTGTACAATCTGTTGGGCTAGACAGCAATTCCGCCGATGGCTGCATTCCAGCCGCGCAGTCATGCCTACCACGAAAGAGCACCGACACAGGAGTTGACTACTCTGGGCCCCTTGTGGTGAAGCTGGAAAGGTCCAACGTCAACGGTGGATCGCCTTATTTACATGCCTAACAGTTCACGCTGTCCATCTTGAAGTCGCCCAAACACTAGCTACCGAATCCTGTATCTCTAACATTTGTCGATTCGTGGGTCACCGAGGAGCACCGATCGAGCTCTTTAGCGGCAATGGCACGAACTTCCTATGTAGGTGCTGACCGAGTGCTGCGACATCAGATTAGCCAGGGACTGTCTACGGCACCAACACGAAGTGGAACTTCATTCCGCTTGGAGCACCGCACATGGGAGCGCTTAGTCCAGTCGGTAAAGACCCCCATGGCCAAGGCGTCTTCCGACGGGAAGCTTGACGACGAGGGGCTGCAGACACTGGTCGTGGAGACTGAACACATGGTGAATTCAAGGCCTCTGACGTATTAACCCCTCAAATTTGCAGAACCTGAGGCTCTTATGCTTAACCATTTCCTGTTGCTGAGCTTCAACGGGATAAAACCACGAGTAGATGGAATAGTAGCAGCAGCTCAGATGCAGCCCAGGGAGCTTGTTCGCCGACAAATCCTGGTGAAATCATGGGAGCTAATAGTTGGATATATTCTAGAAACGCTGGCTGGAAAAATATCTGCCGGTAATCCGTCGGTAGTCGAAGTGGTTCGATGAAGTTCGATCACTAGAAGCAGGGGATTTAGTGTTGGTCGCGGAGCCAACGAAAGGTAGCGGATGAGAACGAGACCGTATCGTGAATACGATTCCCAACCCAGATGGCCACCATCACCAAGCGGTTGTGAAGATTAGACAGAAGAGTGTGGTGAGGTCAGTCTCTGAAACACTACAGTGAGCCTCCGGAGGGCTTCAAAGCATACCCGGGGGAGACTGTCAGCGCAGAAGCCGACAAGCCGGCAACCGCGTCTACTGACCTTTATGATGCGTTGGAATCAGGCGTCAGAGAGACGCCGCAGAACGTATCTACAGATGTTATCTAAAGAGGGACACCCTGTCAATAGGCGTTTTCGGGATATTTTTGCCATTTTTGGAAAGTGAATAAGCCCACTAAATTGTAGGTTAGTAATTATACCAATGCACTATGGTCCAGAATACGAATTTACGAGGAAACATGCTCCCAGCGCCTAAACTTGAAACTTTACAGCAAAGTGATGTTCTACAACATGGTTTGTATTACTAAGACCCATTTTGTGATGTTGATTAAAATTAGGGTGGTCCCCATTTTCACGGAATTACAAAAACTAACTTTTTTATTTGCAGAAATAGACGTTTACACTCTTGCGCAAAGTTGTAGCGCAGAAAGTTTCATGGAATTTTTATATATAAAATTTTTTGTAGCTTGAAAATTGACCGGATTAGAGCAATTTTCCCTCATTAACTTAGGGTGTACCAGAAAAAAATTGTTTTTTTGCCCTAACTTTTTATTTCAATTCCCGCCGGAAAGTTGTGTTAGCACGAGTTTTACAACTTTCCAAGACGGGTATTTTGGAATACAAATTTTGCCACTAGTTTTAACCAATCAATAGTTATTGAAGTTTTTCTACAAAAAATACGCCTTTTTCAAATGTTGATTTCTATGATTGGGGCAAACACAAAAAAAAATTAAAGACGTTGTTTGCAAGGAAAAATTATGTTGTTAAACATATGTGAAAACTAGAGATATGTTATTTCTGTATCTTGAGAAAATTACATTTGAATCTGGGATGGTTTTAGAAGAAAAACTTCAATAACTATTGATTGGTTAAAGCTAGCGGCAAAATAAAAAAATAAAAATACGCGCTTTTAATAGTTCTACAACTCGTCGGAACAAAATTTTACGATGAAAATTGAAATAAAAAAGCTAGGCAAAAAAACATTTTTTATGGTACACCCTAAGTTGACGAGGGAAAAGTTGCTCTAAATCGGTCAATTTTTAACCTTAAAAAAATATGGTGGTGAAACTTGAAATAAAATCAAAGGCTCATTTTTTATGTTGATTAAAATTAGGTGGTCCCCATTTTCAGGGAAATACAAAAACTAACTTTTTATTTGCAGAAATAGACGTTTACATTCTTGAACAAAGTTGTAGCGCAGAAAATTTCATGGAATTTTTATATGTAAATTTTTTTGTAGCTTAAAATTGACCGATTTAGAGCAACTTTTCCCTCGTCAACTTAGGTGTACCATAAAAATGTTTTTTTGTTCTAGCTTTTTTATTTCAATTTCCATCGTAAAATTTTGTTCCGACGAGTTGTAGAGCTATCAAAGGCGCGTATTTTGATTTATTAATTTTGCCGCTAGCTTTAACCAATCAATAGTTATTGAAGTTTTTCTTATAAAACCATCCCAGATTCAAATGTAATTTTTTCAAGATATAGAGATAAAATATCTCCAGCTTTCACATATGTTAAAACACAAACATTTTCCTTTGAAATGACGTCTTTAATTTTTTTTTGTGTTTGCCCCAATCATAGAAATCAACATTTGAAAAGGGCGTATTTTTTGTAGAAAAACTTCAATAACTATTGATTGGTTGAAACTAGTGGCAAAATTTGTATTCCAAAGTAACGCGTCTTTAAAAGTTATAAAACTCGTCCCAACACAACTTTACGGCGGGAATTGAAATAAAAGTTAGGGCAAAAAACATTTTTTCTGGTACACCCTAAGTTGATGAGGGAAAAATTGCTCTAAATCGGTCAATTTTTAAGCTAAAAAAAATTTTATATATGAAAATTCCATAACAATTTTTGCGCTACAACTTTGCGCAAGAATGTTAACGTCTGTTTCTGCAAATAAAAAAGTTAGTTTTTGTAATTCCACGAAAATGGGGACCACCCTAATTTTAATCAACATCACAAAATGAGTCTTAGTAATACAAACCATGTTGTAGAACATCACTTTGCTGTAAAGTTTCAAGTTTAGGCGCTGGGAGCATGTTTCCTCGTAAATTCGTAATCTGGACCATAGTGCAATGAAACATGTACATACCTTTGCAATTATGATTACTGTAGAAGGTTTTCTGAAAGGATCGTTGTGTTCAATATAAAATTGGGTGTGCAATAAAAAATTAAAATGATTTCAATACCTTTCTGTAATATAAGTAAATCGTGTAAATTTGTTTCTCTTCGAGAGAACTGCTCTCTGGACTCCCTAGAAATAGGTGGCATGTTCTTTTCGCTCGGGTGCTGTTAGTTCAATCGAAGATGGCGTCGAAACAGCAAGCACTCCGTGAGCGTGTTGTACGGTTTTACGAAACGCATGGTCATCGTTGAAACAAGTTTACGGTAGACCACTTTTGAGACGAAAACGTGCCCGTGAGTACAGTTTACCGGATCCTGACATCCCTGAGCGTGGAGCGAAAGGCCGGTAGTAGCCGTCCGGCGAAGATAATGATGATGAAGAAGAAGTAAGCGTTGAAAAAGCTGTTCGACAACAAAGGCGTAACGAGTTTGCGTGACGCCAGCCGAAAATATCACTGCTCCCATATCTTGATTCATCGAACCCTCAAGATGGAGGACATGATCTGTTGGAAGAAGTCTTGGTTCCTCGAGTACACGGACGAACAGATAGCGACCTTGAAACCGCAGTGCCGGTGGATGACGAAGAACTATCGCGGGACGTCAGCACAAAGGACGACGAAAGTTTTTTTCCGCTCTCGAAGACCCACATTCTAGGGAATGACAGCTACTATTCCAGTGACAAGTCGGCCACGCCCCCATGAAGTAAAATATAATTTTAGGCATAAATTTGAAAAAAAAAACTTATCGGCCAGAGGGATTTGAAAGCAGTGGTTCAAGATAAGCAGTCTGGCCATCAATCAACAAGTGTACCAGGAGGAGTGTCTTGAGAAAATTATTCTGCCGTTCTTAAAGGGGCATCATGCGGATAGGAAGTACGTCTTCCTTCCGGATAAGGTGTCTTCCCATTACGCCAAGAAGACGCTGGAGTATCTTGAGCAGAAAAAGATACCGTACGTGTCGAAAGAAAGGAACTCGACCAGTTTGTCCCAGTGCCGTCCCCTTGAGGATTTTTTCGGTTTCCTCAGTGCCCTAGTGTATGATATATGATGTATGATATGTACTACCACCCATTGTAGCACGGAAACTACATCCGACAGCAATAGGCTCTCCTCTCTGTAAGACTTGATCAAGTTTTAATAACCACTGATTATCCTAGTCATGCCATTGTATGAAGGGCCAAAAAAGGGTTGGATGGATCGATATGCAACGTCACTTGTACGTTTTCACAGGGATATAAAGAATCTCCGTCCAACAACAAGACTGAACAATTGGTCACAAGAGCAAGATATCTAACATGAGGATGCCCCAATGGGCGGGGAGAAGAGCCCGCCCTCTATTCACGAACTGTTAGCAATGGGGAGTTGGCATTCCCATTCTCCCCATCCAGAGTGCTTCAATTGGGTGCCCTGATGGTCTCTCCCATTCCCATGAAATATTTATATAATAGTGTATATCGGCTTCCTCAGTGCCTTAGCATATAAAAATAATTGGCAGGCCAAGGATACGAAGCAGTTGACCACTTGGATCCGGAATTGTATTCGAAAGATGGACGTCAGTGCCATCCAGCGCTCTTGTGACAGTATCGTGACGAAGTTGCGTTGTACGGCTGACCAGGGCCCCTTCTCCAATATTAATTGACGGTTTTCTAAAGAATAAACTTTATTTTTTTATTAAAAATCCTGAATTCGTTGAAAAATTTATTGTTTTTACTATATGTCTGAAAACATTCTCTTCTATATTCTATCTATAAGGCTTAATTAGCAACCTAGACTTTCATGAATAAGAAGAAGTTCAGGAAGAAAAACTGATATGGTACATATTCATGCGTATTATTGAAGTTTTGGTAATAAACTTAAAATATTTTAGTATTTTTCTGGAATGTTCTAGGTTATCCTTAATGCCCTTGAGTTCAGAACTGAAGATCTACAGTTGTAAGAGTAGTTTTCAGGGCTATATAGGATTATGATATGTCTTAGAACACATTGAATGAACCTCTTGGAAGGCCAACAGTCATTTTTTTATAATTTTATGATGTTCTAGGTCATCAAAACTGTTCTTGATTTCAGGACATAAGATTTACAGTTGTAACAGTAGGTTTTTGGAGTATGAGTAGGATCAATGTGTATTTAAAAATATTCATGAGGTAGTGTAGAAGATCAAATGATATAATACGGCAATCTTGGGATATTCTAGGGCATCTAAATTGTCCTTAAGTTTAAAACATAACATCTACAGTTGTGACAGTAGCTTTTTTTGGCTATATAAGGTAACTATATGTGTTCAAATATATTTAATAAAACTTTTGAAAAGTCAATATTTTATAGCTTTCTGATCCTCTAGGTCATCCATACTATTCTGGCTTTCGAAACTTAAGATTTACAGTTTTAACAATAATTTTAAGGCAATACAAATTTACAATAAACATTCAAACATATTTAATTAAGATAATTGAAGATCAACAAACATTATAAAGCAATACGACATGTTCTGGGTCATCCAAACTATCCCTGAGAACAGATATTAGAACATGCAGTTGCAACAGAAGCATTCTGAGCTATTCAAAGCTACGCTGTGTATTGAAATATATTCATTGGATATCTTGGAAGACCAACAGACATTATGAGATAATATTCTAGGTTATCCAAACTATCCTGGAATTCAAAACTGAAAATCTACAGCTATAACTGTAGCATTCAGGACAAAACAATATGTATTTGATCTATTTAAGTGAGTCTTCTGGAAGGTAAACAGATATAATGAGATATCCTGGGATGTTCTAGGTCACCAAAACTGCCCTTGACTTCAGAAGTTATAATCTATGAAAGGTGACGATATGCATTCAAACACATTCAGTGAATCTTCGGTAAGGTCACCATTCTTTATCAGATTATCTTGGGATGTTGAAGTTCATAAAAACTGACTTGAATTCAGAACTTAAGATAAACAGTAGTAACCGTAGCCTCTTTGGCTATTCAAAACTACGATAATTATTCAAACATGTTCAATGAATATTCTGAAACGTTCACAGACATCATAGGAAAATCTTGTTAGTCTAAGGTCATCCAAAACATAAAGTCTACAATTGTAACGGTAGATTTATGGACTACCCAAAGTTAAGTTAGTTTGCTTGGTATGAATATTTCAAGATTATCTCATAATGTCTGTTGGATACATATCATAACATTTTTAAGATAGTGTTACAACTGTTGATCTTAAGTTCTGAATTCCAGGACATTGAGGACGACCTAGCACATCTTGAGTAAATATGTCCTACCTTTTGCAATCATTTCTATGAGCACCAATTCAATCAGAACACGCTAAATTGCTTGTATAATAACAATTTCAGGCCTGAGAGGGTTGATGCAAAGAATATTTGCATCGCACAATCTGAATGGTTTACATTTATGTAGTCCTACGTCATCATTCCGAGCAACTCAATGGGGCTGTACCTTTAGTTTTTTAGCTATAAAAGTATACTAATGGGTATTCCTATCGAAATTTGGTTTAACAGGAATATGTGTTAGTCGATCAAAGTTTTTATTAATAAGTCAAATTCTTCCTCTTTTTCAAGTTCAGTTAATACAGAATACAGGAGAAATATTTAGCTAAGCTTCCTTTTTACCGAATGCGAATTGACGGGTATTTCGTTTAACACCTGTCATAAGATTTTTTACAGTCTGCTTGTCCACTTAATTCGCCGCAGAACGCCAGTTTGCCTTGAACTGATTCTCGCTCACAACAGCTTTTTGAGTCTTCTTATGGTTCCGCTTGACGATGGCCCAATATTGTTCGGTTGGGTGGAGATCTGGCGTGTTGGGAGGGTTCTTGTCCTTGGGCCACTTCATGGCCTTTTTTCCGTTATGGCAAGATGCCAAATCCGGCCAAAATAGAACGGAACAATTGTGCCGCTTCAGGAAAGGCAGTAGACGTTTTTGTAGGCACTCTCTCAGATAATTTTTCTGGTTGACGGTTCCGGTCGCAATGTAAGCGCCACTCCCAACTTCTTTGCGAAATCTCGGACGGAGAGGTTGGGGTTCCGCTCGAATCAACGGGCAACTCTTTTTGTCGTCGCTGCGTCTTTCGATTTCCCCCGATCCAGCTTTCCTGGACAAACGTTCACCGAACACGTTTAATACGTTGGTGACAGTTGATTAAGCTACATTCAACAATTTCGTCAACTTGGCGTAAGACTAGTTTGGATTTTCACCATGCACGTGCAAAATTTTGATGCGCTGCTTCTCTTCCTTCGACGACATTTTGATAACTGAAGTGCTAATCTCAAAATCAGAATAGATGCATGATGCTACACGCACACATCTTCAAAGTGAGGGGTGTGCATATTTTTTTAATGCACGATGAAAGGAAATGCGTCAAGTTTAAGTCGACCAAATTTTGATCGAAACACCCTTTACCTGGTTAAATAAAATCAAATCTTTGTGACACTTTTTGACACTGTAGTACAGTGTTGTTTTTTGACGTAGACTACGTCTTACGGCAAGGGTAGGGTGTCAAATGAAAATCTAAAATATTGCGACCGTCACGAAAAACCGTACGTTTTGTCCGCGAATAACTCAAATAATTCACGATAGATTTACATGATTTCTTCTTCAATCGGTCGGAAATTTTACCGCGCTCCAATTCAATTGTCAAACATTATTCTCAAACAATAGTAAACTATTGAAAATAACGCAAATATAAGGTGATGTCTTATAATGCCATTTTGCAGAGTAAATTTACCAAATTTCCTATCACAGATTTCAAATCGAAGCAGGGAACGTCTTGCATCATCTTCTTCTTCTTTGTGTTAGAGAGAGACCTTAACCAATCATGTCATTCGTCTCTTCATGTACGTCTCGCAGGCAGCTGAGAACGGCATAAGCGCACACGTTGGAAAATTTTGCCTCAGTCGTTTGGCAGCATTGAAGCTGTGCGGAGCGTGGTCGCTGGTCGGCAGCTGGTCGCCGCTGCTTCATTTGCCGGCAGCGGAACTGGTCGCAGAGGCAGCTGGTGGTCGCGTAGCAGCTGATGGTAATATGTACCAAGGCTCTCCCAAACAGCGATCGTCGCGATGAGGTAAAATGGCGGATTATGGGGGCGCACAATCACGTCGGTTTGTGCAAGCCGCCATCTTACCTCATCGTGACGATTGTTTTGCCGCGACTTCGAAAACGCTGCTGTTTGGAGGAAAGCGTCTTTGGGGCGAGCAGCAGTAGGTGAAAATAATCTGTCCTTTTGAGGACAATAAATTAAAATAAAAGAGTTGTTTATTAAAGAACTAATCTTAAATTTAGTTCGGTGCTCGATGGAGGGCGAGCCGTCGGTAAAAATTTTACCCAGCTGGTTGGCGCAATCCATAAATTGATAATCTGTCCTTTTGAGGACAACTAATTTAATTGAAAGAGTTGTTTATACAAGAATTAAACTTTTATTTCGTTTGGTTTGTGTGCCTAATATCATGGTGCCGATTCGTTCGCTGCAACTGCAAAAACGCCTCCATGGAGGGCGAGCCGTCGGAAAAATATTACTCAACTGGTTGGAGCAATCCACAAATAATCTGTCCTTTGAGGACAACCAATCCAGTTCAGAGGAGTTGTTTTATAAGAATTAAATTAATATTTCGTTGGGTTTGTGCGCCATTTAATCTAGTGCCGATTTGTTCGTTGCCAACAACTCATTGGGACGCTGGAGTTAAGGACCTTACTCGAGGTAGGAAATTGATACCTAGTAAATTGAAATCAATTTGATAAAGTGCATGTCACCATAGCCATTGATATCTCTCCCATACCCATGTGCAAAGAAGTTGGGACGCTGGAGAACGTCCTTAGTTCAGTAGGAAATTGGTATCTATTAAATCAAAATCAACTTGACAAAGTGCATGTCATCATAGCGATCGAATATCTCTCTACGAATCGCTTCGGTCTCCCTGTCATAATAAATTTCAACATAGTATTAATTGCATTCTGGTGATGAACCGCGCAGCGTGTTTTTACTGCATATAAACCTATTTATGATATCGATACAACTAATGCGCTGAACATGTTTTAACGCGTGATTATTTTCTCAGGTGTTTATTTTAGATTTATAAGAATTTATCATATATTAACCAACATTTTCTCCCATACCCATTGCAAAGAATAATGATATTTTATAAAACTCACTCTCTTTCTTCTGCGAGATCGAATATGTTCATATATATTTCGATTTCCTTAACGTTTTAGCCATATTGAATTCACTAATTTACCTGATATTCACATAGAAACATGAATAATAATTTCACAAGAAAACCATTGACCATATTTTAGGTACGCATTTCACGTTATATTCCAACTATGGCCTTATGTATTCATCACATAGTAAAATGTAGAATATAAAAGTTTTCAATGGAAAAGTAAGATGTGAGCGGTTGTGTATTTTTCGAAGGGCTTTATTCATACCAACACCTATATAACTAAATGAATATAGTGGGAATTTTAATGTTTTGAAATGGAATGGCCGATTGATCATATGAGAAAGTCATTTAGTATTTATAAAGTAGCTTTATATTTCGTATAGTATACCGAATATAGCTGAATGCCCAATGCCATTATATAAATAAATGCCCGGAGTGATGAAATAAATTAACTTTACTGAAATTCGTTCGAACAAGAATCCTTAATGATATCCATATCCATCGAAAGTTTCGGACTCAATAATGTTAGTTGGTGACTTTTCATGGTCCAGTACAGCAAACGCATTGTTAAGCATGTCTTAGCAAAGGTATAACTAGTTGAATATCGTTTCTAGCAATATTGTACGAGTTATAGTTAAAATTGTAATCGTGTGCTACATGATCGACTGAGTCAAGGGACATGTAATCTATATAACCTTTCAACAACTGCAAGATAATTTTTTGTTTTTTTTCTGTTTGATAAAACTTTCTGAACTTTGAACATTTTTAGAGACGCTTACACATCTGAAAATGTTGCAATTGATTATAGTGTTTTCATAGCAATCACTAAACCTGTCGGATATCTTCTGATAACGAATTTTATCGTAATTTGAATTCTAGAGTATTTCAATGTTTATTATTACCCTTGAAATCTAGAATTGCTAAAATTGCATAAATTGCAAATCTTTGATTCTTTCAAGTTGAATTATGCAAAGGCATACTACAACTCAGATTGTATACAAATGATCCGAATGGTATGGTATTTAAATGGTGAATGTTAAAAAGGAGACAAGGTATCAGTCAAAATATATGTTTGTATTTCAGGGCCACCAAAGAGTTATAAAGAGTGTACAAGAGAATTTTCCCACATACTGACTTCATAAAACCAAACGGCCCTTTTCAGGGCCACCAAATAATATCTCAAGAGCGTACAAAAGAATTTTCTTACATACTGGCTTCAAAACGCTGGTCTATTGTCCCATAAGAGCCGCACCCGTCATATTGTGACTTAAACTGCTTCTATCGGTAAGGGTAAGCGACCGGTACGAATAATTGAAACCCTTTTAACGCTAATAATAGCCACACAGAATTTCCCTGACATTATAATGCATCACTTGGTTTAACGTAGTCTACGTCAACCGGTCGTGTCTTGTACACAACCCCACTGATTTTTTTTATTAAAGAAAACTTACATGTTCCTTAAAGCGTTTTCGAAGCGGCCACTTTTAAATGCCAACATTTTGCTCAGCCCTTCCTTCGCACTAACAATGCTGTTCCGCGGGATTTCCACCTGGCTGGCTTTTAGCATAGTCAAGCTTAGTTGATAGAGCAGGATAATAAGAGCACTTAGCGGTGATAGTATATGGATACTTTTTGCTCTACAGATCCAGCTGCTATTAACCCAGATTTCTACCGGCTGAGTAGAGTGAGAAAATGTGAAGTGGATCCATTAACATAGCCAACACTGCATGTTGCGGGCCATACATTATA
>JASCZW010012050.1:0-29807 GCA_034211315.2 Aedes japonicus
ATCCAACTTTACTAATTCTTCTTTCGGAGTGCTGTTTTGGGCTAATGATGTCAAAAAAACAAACAATTGAAACTAACAATACAGTGTCAGATGATAGTCTGAAAGTCAGTTTAGTTGTGTGCCTCCAAATGATTTTTTTTTTTTTTTGATAATTTTTACTAAATTTTATAGAACTTTCCAAAGAAGTCCTCAGACATTCCTTTAGATATGCCTTCTGGTGTTTCTATAGGTATTCTTCGGGAGTTTGTAGGCATTACTCACGGGATTTTTTCAGGAGTTTTTTTTTTGGTATGTCATAAGCAGTTTTTCAAAACCCTCTTGTGATGAAATTTTTTGAGGAATCCTTGAACTTGTGAAGTTTTGTGATGCTGAAGGCATATCTAGAGGACACCTGGAAAGAACTTTATATATATACTATTAGGTAATTCCTGAAGTTATTTCTGGAAAATATACTGATTTGTTGGAGAAATCCGTCAAGAATTGTTTGCACGAGTATGATAATCTCATAGATTTAATTTTAGTTTAAAAAAATCCACAAAGGTTTTTGAAGGGTTATCATTTTAAATTTTGTTTACTGTGTCTGCAAGAATTACTTTAATAATTTCTTCAATAATGTCTTCAATTATTGCGCTAAAGAAATGTTTGTTTCAAAGTTTCTCAAGACACTGCTCCACAAATTTTGGCAGAATTGTCTGCAAAAGAATGTTGTTCTTTAGAAGATATTTTAAAGTATTCTCATGCATTCACAACGATAACTATCATATAATCAAGTAGCGCGAAAGCCTTTACACATTTTTTGCAATTGTTAAATAGTTCTAGATCAATTGCACTGATTACATAAAAAGGGCATTGATGGAGTATTCCCAAGTAGCATTGCCAAAACCATCCAGCTTTATTAAGTTTTATTAAAGTTTTATGAAAGCCACTAGAAGCAAGAGATACCAATCGGTTTTAAATTTTAGTCAGGTTTATAAGAACCTACACAGCTTCTTTACAACGATCTTAAAACCTTGACTTCTAAAATTCCTTTTACTCTTATCAAAGGTTTTATTTTGACTTTCTATACTCATAAAATGCTGTTTTGAAATGCCGTTTTAAGACTCATTCATATTATCTTATTATGGTGTGTTGAAAAAGCATTTTAAAACCATGTTGCCACCAGTAAATGCAATTAACGGCTAATTGGCATTGAGGAAAGCTACCAAGCGACCAGATAGTTTTATAGTAGCCATTGCTAAGATAAATTGGCTTTTTGTCAAAACTGTGATTTCTTGCAATCGCCATATTGAAGTATATGAAATCATTGAAATGTGGAAAAATAAATACAACAAATTTTAAATGTAATACACTTGAACTGTAGATCTGAAACAAACTTCGATATTCGTTTAGATAACGTTATTGAAAGGCATCAATTTTCAGGAGTTTCATGATAAGTTTACCGAATATATTTTTTTAATTTTGTTTTTGTTGTATTAAACTCGCATAAATTCTGAGGCGCATAAATTTTCAGCTCTTATCGTGGCAATATTCACCATAAAATTAAATGCGCATATGATTTGAAGCCTGATACGCTTTAAAAAAAAACTCAATTTTTTTCATAAATTTTGCTATCAATCATAATTTCCCGCAACACTAGAACTTTTTTCTAAGCCATTATTTACTGATGAATGAATCAGGAGAGCAGAGAATCGAACAAACCAGAACAACAAAAACAACCACGATATCACCGTGAAGTTTGACAGCTGTGGCCATTCAGCGCTATGCTGGTATTGATGGCGGCCAATAAGTTTTATGATGGTTCTCAAGTGGTCATAACATCTTTCACTAGAACATTTTCAAAATCTGCATGGTCTTAGGAAGGTTTTATTAATTTGTTTTCACGACCGTCTCAAAGAGGGGGCCACTTTGTACACATTTCGGCCTTAAAGATGCATAGAGGAGGTGTTGGTGGACAAAACAGTTTTAAATGTAGTTTTATCAACAAAGCCGGGAGGAGTGCTATACGGCTGGAATAGAACTGAAATTGTTACTTGGTTTGGCAACGATAGATTCTGACAAGAAGCTCTGAATTCTCGAACATGGACTGTCCGCTGAAGTCTCACCAATATTAGCAAATATTAGAGAGGATGATAACCTAAAACACCGAACGAATCTCTGAGTTTGTGATTTCGTGTAGCATCTTCGTAAGAAGTAGGAAATATATATCGGGGTAACTGCAGTAGAAATGCTTAGATCCGAAATTCTCGATGATACCAGAAAGAGGCTTTCTACTCAATATGCTGTGCTTTCTATACCGAATTGATTAAAAAGAACATTAAGCGCTTTGATCCGAACGATTCAGTTCTTACTACTGCATCGAGCGTTGCATTCCAGCAGCTGCACACTTTGAAGGACTTCAACTCGATTATTACAGGGTGTCTCACAATAGGCGTCACTAAAACAAAATGTGATTACGGCAAAAAAATCAACCAAATCATAGCATTTGGTTTTTCATTTGAAAAATACATGACAAGAAATAAACCATATTAATTCAATTCGAATCTCTGGTCCTTTTCTTTGATAACTTTGCGAAAACGCTGTGTAAACCCATCGCAGTTGGCACGACTTCCTGAGAAATTGGGTCCCAAATATCAACCAAGTGTTTCTTGAATCGATCTGAAGTAAGCCCTCTCGTAGTGCCTATATGTTTGAGCATAAAACCTCAAACAAAGTCAAGTAGGTTGAGGAAGAAGATGGTTCTTCAAAACTTGCCAGATGTGTTGATTGCTAGACGCAGTTTTGATTTTTGCGTTAGGTTCCATGAAAAGAAGAGGAGGTTTTCCTGTTCGTGAAACGATGCCCAATAATCTGATTTTCGATACATTCGGATAGCGTTCTAAAGCTTATTTATCTCTTGGAATATTGGAAAGACTATTGCCATACACACGATCATTTTTTGATTGTGACTGTCCTGCGGGAGGAAGAGCTTTTAATCCGAAAATTAAATCTCGCATTCTCCGTGCTGAACAAAAGATTTCTGCTTCTTTGGACCCTGGCTTGCTTTTGACGCCCCGTCAACCCGTGACCTCGTTGTTACTGGTACGGCTTGCATTCCAGAGCCTGTTCATTGAAGCAGGGAGCATATGAAATTGTTTACAGATAGGCCGGATTACGTCTTATTTGCCCCCTAACACATTTGATCTTTTTCTTCGTTCTGGCAGTTTAACTGGAAGCTCCTTTGTGTTGAATATGGACATTTCAAGTTTCCTTGAACCGTTTCAAGGTACGAAAAACAAAACGCTCTCTCACTTTGAACTGCTTAAGGCTATTGAATATCTGACACGGTCTAAGCTTTTGCAAAATGGCCCGTATGGGTTCCATGGTAGCTGATACATATAAACAAACGGAATCGCTTATTTATCTTCAGCGATAAGTTGTCGAAAGAATGCACCCAAAACGGGTATGATTGGTTCCGCTGCTAATATTACCCAGCTAAAATAAACCAAAACTGAAAAAAAGGTGACACCTATTGTGAGACACACTGTAAACAATATCCAAACTTCTTTGAAAGCGGTGACAAACAGGCCATTGAAAATGATTATCATGAACTGTGAACGGCAAGGACATCAAGGTGGAAGATTCGGATGACTTGGAAACTTGTTGAAGAAAACCCAAGTAGCACACTAAGATCATAATAGTTGCAGTAACTTGAATATGACTTAGCAAGTCATATTTATGTTTTCTCAACTGAATGGCAACAAGTGTGCTACTAGGGAACTGCTTTGTGTGGGAAATTAACTTTTCCTCAGTTAAGAAACTTCATCGCGAACTGTCCGCATTCTTCGGCAGAGGTTAAGCAATCTTTTCGTGCAATACAATCTGAATAAGACCAAAATTTAGAGCTGCCTGAGTACATACACCATGGATGCCAACCTACGATCCAAGTGTTACATAGAAGAGAAAGCTAACACTAACATCACTTCAATATAAATACAACAAATTTATGTACACACATCAAAAAAAATATTGAAAGTTAATCCCATTCCGATTTTTTTCAGCTATCTTCGAAGTTTTAGTAATCAAAACAAACACCTGTTAGAGGAGGCTTAGAAGGCTTAAGTTCAATGATCGACCTCAGAGAACATTCATCTCTCGTGTACTGATCCGTTTTCTTGCAGAAAGAAGATCCGTTTTGCTGTAGTGTGATGTAGGGATACCGATAATTGAACTTAAGCCCTATTGAAAAGACCATTTTAACCATCAAAATAAATGTGTTTTGTGGAGTCTGTTATGTTTTGTATTCTTAGGGCTGGTAGCAGGTCACTTTTTAGTGACTTGGTCACTTTTTTGAGTCTAGTCACTAAAAAATCACTACTTGTCTCCGAAATTCAGTAAAGTCACTATTTTTCGAAAAATGATCACTAAAGTCACTGCCGATTGTAAAAAGTTAAAAAAAATCACTTGTACCTATAGTACAACAGTCAACCAAATTAAGCGATCCGGTCACACTATATAATGTCGAGAAATATACACCAAAAAACTAGAGCCCTGGTGAACGCTGTCCCGCCTGAATGTCATGGAAGACGAACATCTTGGGATATTCTCTGCCAAACAAATTAACTTAACTTTTTATAGCCCAGAAAGCTTTTGTTACAACTGTAGGTTCTATGTTCTGATCTCAATGATAGTTTGAAAGACCTAGAACATGTCATATTGCTTTAAACTGTCTTTTGACTTTATGAATGTCAATTGAATATGTTCGAGTATTTATTGTAGCTTTGTATTGCCTAAACTGTAAATCATAAGTTCTGAATTCCAAGATAGTTTGGACGACTTGATCATCTTCTTGAGTATTTTTGCGTTCGAAAATATTAATGGACTTGAATACATGACGTACTGTAACGACTGTAACTATCGTATATTTCAAGTTCTGAACTCCAGGACGGCTTGGATTACCTAGAAAATCCCAAAGTATAACAAAAATGACTGTTAAGGTTCCAAATGGTTCATCAAATATGTTTGAATATCTATGGTTATCATATATAGCTCAAAAAACTACTGTTACAACTGTAAATTTTAGTGTTTTTTATGTTTTGAACTTAAGGACAATTTGTAGTGTCTAGAATATCCCAAAAATATCGCATTTTGTCTTTTGGATTTTTTGTTACAACTGTACATACAACTGTAGATCTGAAGTTTTGAACTCTAGTTAATTTTGGATGACCTTGAAGCTCTCAGAAAGATACAAAAATATTTAACGTTTATCAACGAGAATTTAATAATACTTATGCATATGTACAAAATTCTAAAACAACGCATTACACTATTAATAAGGCATTAATCTTTGTTCCTGAACTTTTTCAAATTCAGGATGTTTTAAATCGTCAATTAGGTCAATCAACAATGTTTTCCCTCGAAATTGATGCGAAGAAATACTTCCAATCGATTGGTGTAAACATTTTGATGATCATTTAAGAAATTACTGAGATATTAATGCTCAAAACCTGACCACTTTTCGGGACGGTCGCAATGCGATTTTTTTCATTTGTAGTATAAAAAAACAAAGGCGTGTTCCTACGTCAAAAGTCTGGATTTCAGAACTCGTTTAAAAATTTGCCTCAACCCACCATCCGTTGCATCCAGTGTAAGCTCCAGGTATGTTGTGAAAATCGCCAAGTTACTTCCGATTCTGTTTTACTATGATCTTCTTATTGACGAATAAAGCTTGTTAAAATGCTAAGTGCTGACCTTGAGTACAGAGTACCAGTGATGTCCATATCCTTAGTGTGGTAGAGAGAGATTTTAAATTTTTCACACCTTCTTCCTACCTCAACGAAAGCTCTTCTCTCTTGTTCATATTCACCCCCGTGTTTGCATTCGGGTAGCGCATGTGAGTGGAAAAAATGTTTTTTATTCACACTACAATCGATCGCTCAAGAGAGAGAAAAAGAGCTCTCAAATTCACAGAAGCGAATGCAGTTAAATAACCTGACGCGTACGCCCCAGTAAGCTCACTGGGGTGGGCTCTTCTGCTAATGTACAGCAGTGATTGCAAATTCGCTTGGACGCTACATAATAAAGGAAGAACGAATAATATTTCTTCCCGCTTCCTTTTTTCGCAACTCCGACGATATTTTAACTTTCAATCGCACCAGCGAATCACAGAAAGAGCACTGGTGTACGCGGCAGTGATCGCAGGCGAGAGCACGTGGGCGAAGGCAGATGAGAGCACGTGAGCGCGATCGTTTAAAAGAGAGTGTGGTTCACTCACTCCAGGTAATCTCATCACAGGCGCACTCTGCTTCATCTGAGGTGAGTTATGGTTGTATCCTCTGTGAAGCTACAACTCTCACGCACCGGCGTAACATTAGTACGAAATGCCATCTCTGCAGAGTACAGAATTGATGAGTATTGAAAATCTCAAAAAGTCATACTGCACCGCAGTTTTATTCATATTTGCAAACGGTGGTGTTCACTTAGTTGATTTTTACTGTACCTATACATCATATGTATAAGAGATTGAAAAAATATTGAAATTTGGAACTCACTTTCTGGTCACTATTTGGTCTCGATTTGGTCACTATTTTTATTATTTTAGTCACTAAAGTCACTATTATTTATCCATAAATCCGCTACCAGCCCTGTCATTCAACTCAAAAGCAATAAAAAAAGAAATGCATTACCGTTCAGGCAATTGACAAGTTTCAATTCTTCTTTTACAACACAAAGTTTGATGCAAATATTTTTACCAAGATTTTCAGCAGTTAAACACAGATAAAAAGGATTTTTTTGGTAAAAATTAAAGGTGGGGACGAAACATCATGTGGAAACCCTGGTTGTAGCTTTAAATGGCAACCAACAGTACTCAAATCAAGTGACAAACAACTGAGAAGTCGGTGTGACTTTATTTGAAAAGCACACACATACACATATGCATCTACTCTGTTCATCGAGCGGAATTGATTGGTATATAAAACTTAGCTTTTCAGATATTTTGTGAAAGAACAATATTCAAGATCATTGTTAAATTAAATATTTCAAATGTATTTTCAAATCGACCTGTTAATACATGTCAGTTGAGAGTCGTAATCCAATTTTTGCGAGGATAACATTAAAAATTGGTTGATTAAAATCTTAAAAGATAATGGCACTCAAACCCTCATTGGCAATAATGATTTAACCCAATAAATCAACGGATTCATCCGATATGCCTCCAATCAATTGTGCATACATTAATAACCAGACGTTAATTAGGCGTAATTGAGATTCATGCGCTGCAGATTAATGATTTCACTGTCTCATTATCGGATGTGCATTTCAATCAGATCCAGCTTCGTCCATCGATGAGTCGGCTTTATTCATTGCAACAGCAAGAACAATACTTCCATTCAAACGTCCCGACGACCGATCGCTATCAAAATGCATCTCTCTCGTCGAGTCGGAAGCCAAAACATAAAAACCCAATTTTTTAATAAAAAAAACCCCTCCAAAGTTGTTCAATCGGAACGCGTGAAATTTATCAACCATGGCAAGATGTTATTAAGATAGCAAATTGCAACCGGCACCCGATTGCATCGCAGCAGTTTTGCTTCACTTGTTTATTGCCGTTCCCCGGCAGAAAGAAATGCGGCCCTTTGACGGCGCAGAGAAAACAAGAAAAAGGCATCCCGATATTGCACGCTCCCGCCTGTGTTGCCTGTAAATAAGTGGTGCCAAAACCCGGGAACCCCGCCGCGAAACGATCCGTGCAAAATTGATTGAGCCATTTGGAGGAACGCCTCGATGCGACCCGTCCCCGACGGAGCGGACTCAAAAGTTGGGGAATTTGGTTGAACTAACCATCGCGCATCGTCTGGCATCGGCGGTTGGCGGTGACAAACCGGGCTGTGCAACACTTGGCCTCAACTAATCCCAATTCCGGTCATCCAGCGTCGCCTCCCACTGAAGAATTGATTTTTCCGGCAAAAGTTTATCCCCAAGCCCGACACCGGTACAGGATTGCTTTTTGGCTTTTGAGCTCCGAGACTTTCTCGGTTCACTTGACTGCGTGGCAGCTGTTGAATATACAGCCCCCTCCTCCGCCTCTCTCTTGGCAGGGTCATGGACGGGGTGGCGATGATAACATATTTGAAACCCCTGCCAAGAAAAGGACTTCAAATCCAACATTTATTATTCCGCGCACGGATGGCTTCATTCAGGCGGGCGACAACGGTGGATAGATTAGATTGGCTGTGCCGGAAGAGGGTGGGATGTCCCACGCTCGATTGGGATGGCATGGTGGGCAATCTTCGGACCTAATGGCGTTATTTTTTGTAAAGTTTTGTTGGAACTTTGTTTCGACAGTGAGGAGTTTTGAAAAATCATGATTGAAATTTAACCCACTGTCATTTGAAAGGTTGACAGGGCCACGTTCATGAATTAAGCCCTAACCTGAATTTTGACAACACTGTTTATGCACAGTTTGAAAGAAACGTCTAATTTTCTGCGTCGCCTAATGTAGGGTATGGGACGGGTTTTAAGCAGTATATTCAGCAACTCGGACATTTGATGAAGCTGTATGAATACATAAATAGAACTGCCAATATTTAGACCTTCATCCCTTTGCTTACATCTGATCAATTAAAACAAACCTTCAAAAACGTACATTAGACACCGACACTTGCAAAGCCATGGAATAAAATTCCCAATTGCAGGGATTTATTAACAGCATGCGGATTGATTTGGAGATATTTTTTGAGATATTAGATCAAGCAAAATAATTCTCGTGAGAAAAGCAACCGATCTTGAAGGAGCGACATTTTCCCGCTTGGATGGGAGAGGATAGTAAATTATCAGCGATCAACGAGAACCGATAATATTGTCGATAGTCTGCTCAGCAAAAAGCTGTTTGAGCGATACGTGGTTTATACGAGCCTTGAGCGATAAATTGAATTTCTGGTCGAGAGTAACTAGCGTGGGAAATAATACTCAGTTTTTGTTTTTTTAACTTCAGTTAGTATGTGAGTTTGAGAGTACGAGAGGAATTCAGGTAAAGCGGACCACTTACGAAGATCTAACGAAAGCAGTATAATCTTCATTTGATTCTGTGGTCAATTTAACATAAGTACAGTGAAGTTTTTTTCCAGAAGCAGATAATTTATCATCTCCATGCAAAGCGCTATAAGTACAGTGCAAATGCTGATAATAGTGATGGGTCAAATACTCAAAACCGTATGTTATATAAGTTTTCTAAAATATAAGGGAATTTGGGTAAAATGGACCACTTTCGAAGATCAAAGCAAAGCAGTATCATCTTCATTCGATTCTGCGGATATTTTCACATGAGTACAGTACAAATGGGGATAATAATGACGGGTCCAATTCTCAAAACCCTAAGTTATATAAGTTTTCTCAAGTATGAGGGAAATTCAGGTAAAATGGACCACTTCCAAAGGTCAAAGCAAAGCAGTACCCGGATAAAAATAACCATACAATTACAATAGAATAATATAAAATAACATTAAAATCTATTTCCGACCATGAATCTTATTGTTTATGAATCAGATAAAGGAAAAATACATATTGTGGATTTTCAACAATTGTGAAACAATATAATTAATAGTAATTGGTTCAAATTTGTTCGGAAAATAATGATTTTTTCTACAGTTAAGATAATAACAACCCCCTTTTTCTATTGTCGATGACTCAGTTTACATTAGATTTAATTGTAGTCACAATAACTCCTATAGTCATCTTATAGTTGTGAACAATAATATTAATTGTGCATACTATATATTCTATTGCATGGTTACAATACATTTAATTGCAAATCTATGAGACTTTTTTATTCGGGTATCATCTTCATTCGATTTTGCGGATAATTTCACATAAGTACAGTGCAACTGAGGATAATAGTGATGGGTCCAACTCTCTAAACCCTATGTTATATTAGTTTTCGCAAGTATGAGGGGAATTCGGGTAAAATGGAAAGGTCAAACCAAAGCAGTTTCTCTCTGTATTGGATTCTGTGGACAACTTTGCATAAGTACAATGCAAATGAGGATGATAGTGATGGGTCCAACCATATGTTATATAAGTTTTCTCAAGTAAGAGGGGAATTCGGATAAAATGGACCACTTCCAAAGGTTAAATCAAAGCAGTGTCATCTTCATTCAATTCTCCGGATAATTTCACATAAGTACAGTGCAAATGAGGGTTATATTGGTGACATCAATGTATATAACTAAATGACATTTGAGTTTGAGGTATAATCATGGGGAAAATCGGGCAAAATGGACAACTTCCCGTGTCATGCGGAGGCTGAAACCATCTCCAATCGATTTCTCGTATTTTTTTTACTCTAGAAATGCTCATCCTAAGGGACTGAAACTAGCGGCCATTAGAGATTCGTTTTGGGCTCGTTTTTGCCCACCGTGCAACGGTTTGATTGTTGTCATCTTAATGACCGATGACGCCAACACTTCTCCTTAAGCTACATACAGCTACTAATCAACAAAGCGAATCATATCTTCCAATCAAAAGCAATGTAATTCCTGAACATTTGCAATCAGCTGCAGTCTCACTGATGGTACTCCTTGCAATTTTTTGTGAGGATCATTACCTAAAACACATGAAGGATTTCGGAGTTTCAAATTTCGAGAAACATCTTCGGAAGAAGTCGAAAATGTATATGGGGGTAGCAGCTAGAGAAATGCTTAGATCGCAACTCTCTATGAGACCAGGAAGGAAGCATGTTACTCGATCTACTGTGCTTTATACCGATTTATTTAAACAGATCATTGAGCGCTTTGATCTGAACGATCCAGTTCTGGCTACTGAATCGAGCATTGACCCCAGGAAGCTGTGCCCTTTGAAGGAGTTCAATTTGATAACTGAACAATATCTGCACTTTTATTTAAAACGGGGCAGAACAGGTTATTAAAAATGATTTTCGTGAGCTGACGACGGTAGCCTGCAAGGACAACGAGGTTGAAGAATCAGAGGACTTCGCAACTTGTTGAAAAAAACGTCTGTATTTTAAACGAGCAATTCTAAATTTAACAAATTAATGCACACGCATCTAACAATGATTGATTGTTAATTTCGTTTCGATTTTGTTTACCTATCCTTGATCTTTGAGTAATCAAAACAAACACCTCATAATCCATTATCATTATGATGCTTGTAAGGAGGGCTAAAGTGCAAAGATCGATTTCCTCCGAGAACATGAATCATTAATATTAGGCTGATGCAAATTTTGAAATTTTGCTCCCCTAAGCTTAATCGACGCCAATGTTGGTCCTGATAGTACCCGAAAAATTTGAGCACATTTGGTTTCAATTTGGCTTTGCACACGCTATTTAAAATTTGTATGTGAAATAGTATGAAGAATCTCAAACTTACATTTCCAGATTCCTAACATCTTGATCCAGTTAAGATTCATATAGTGTAAGTTGCCAACTTTCAAAATGCCGAAGATACCTGACATGTAAATTTTATACAAAAATAGTTATTCAACAAATAAAATAATAAGAAATAAAAATATGTAATATATATAAAATAAATATATAAATATTTAAAATATATTTAAATATATAGTGTTATAAGTAAACAAAAATAAGAATATAACATCATACCTAAAATTTGTATTTTATGTTTTATTGAATAACTATTTTTTGCATAAAATTTACATATCATGGTATCATTCGGCATTTGAAAGTTGATAACTTACACTATATGATTCTATATTAGATTTGGTTAAAGGACATTACATCAAGATATTAGGAGCTGGAAATGCTAACTTGAGATTCTTCATACTAATTCCCATACAAACTTTGAATAGCGTGTGCAAAGCCAAATTAAAACCAAATGTGTTCAAATTTTGTAGGGACTATCAGGACTCAAATAAGCGTCGATTAAGCTTTGGAAAGCAAAATTTCAAAATTTGCATCAGCCTAATGAATATACTAATCTCTGTTCTTTTAAAAACACAAATTTTGAAGTAAAGATTTTTACCAAGATTTTTTGTAGTTAAACACAGATAAAAACGATTTTTTTTGACAAAAATTAAAGATGGAAACGAAAAATAATGTGGCAACCCTGCGAGCAGGTTATAAGACAGACGTAAACAACAAAAACTTTAGTTGTCATTGATCTTTAGATTGGCAATGTATTTCTTATTTCATTTACTCTCACCGAAATGTTAGACAAAGCGACTTTGGCGACAAACGGATGCTTCGTTTAAAACAAACAAATGTAAGAGACAGCAGGCGTTCATGCCGGTGCGGACAGCCGGTACAGACTACGGAAACATGGAGGAGCACGGGCTTCCATAGCTGCCGCCATGCGCCGCTCAATCGTGAGCACTATTGATCGTTGAACAATCGGACCAATGACGTTTAACAAGGTCCATGCTGCCAGAGCAGTCAACTGTGCTGATAGCAGACATGCATAAACATTGCTGATAAACAGGAAACACAAATACTCAACTTATACATTTCCACATCTCACTCCGAAACCTGTAAGCCCTGGTGGCCCGGACCTTGTATAAACGTCATTGCTATTGGACAGCGCCGAACCATATTTTTGTATCGCATATGATAGTGCCAGATGATGGACAATATAATCATAAACATAGAACAACCTCAAATGACTGGAAGAAACTTGAAATAAATAGTGATTTCAGATCATCTAAATATGAAATAAATTCAACTCTATGTTCACCAACACATTCTGAAAATGAAAAAAAACATATGTTTTTTCCCAGTACTAGTATTAGTAAACGACTCTGAAGAAGTCTGAAATGGAAATTACTAATATTTCTTCTCATTTTCTAGTTACAGGTATTCCACTGAACAGCTCACTCTTTTTCCAGGAACACATTCTGACTACTGCCTAGATGTGAAAAGGAGCTGATGATGACATTCCCTCCGGTACACGCGAACAAATGCAAAATACATAAAGCCAACATTTGTGCGAGCTTCTCCAGCAGGTAGGAAACTGGAAACTGGTAGGATGATGTACAGACGTCTACCGAACTTTTCTGTTTCGTTCTTTACGGTCTCAATTTCGCACGGCCTGGTAAACTAAGGTCTATCTCAGTTGTTAAAAGTGATAAACATCAACATCCTTCAGCAGAACTGTTGTACGGGGCTGGCCAACAAATCTGTGTCATTGGACCTTGGCAACCTCCGCTAGAGGCGCTTTACCTTCGAGTTACTAAATATGAGTGCTGTGATCCATTGGGATAAGGGGTAATTGGTTTCATCCCTACGATAGGCATATGAGCCTTCAATTTATATCTAGAGATCTTTACTAGCTAGGGCTTTGCTTTCTTCAGCTAACTTGTGCTAGTGGCTCAATTCTTAATCGAGCCACCTTGCTCGTTGCGTGCCTCTTCTTCTTCTTGTACCCATCAATTTGTTTTCGAGAATAATTTTAACTGATTTGTCCTCCGACATTCTTACAACATACCCAGCCCACCGTAGTCGGCCGATCTTAGCGATGTGTACGATTTTAGCGATGTGAAGTCCGTCTTCCATTTGCACTCCGCCGTAGATGGTACGTGACACCTTCTGTTCAAAGACACCGCCCCGATTTCATCACCGTCGATCTGAGTTCGAAATGAAAGGCGGAAATAAAGTCTACCTCAGCTGTTTCAAGGCATTAAGCTCTTCAGCCCTCGGCAGAATTGTTGTTTGGAATAAGGTCAATAAATCAGTGTCATGGGCTTCCGATTAAATTTAAAATTTCACTGCTAGGAGCACTTTACTTTCGAGTGATTATGAATGAATACAATGACGCTTTGGAATAAGGGGTAATTTGATTCATCCTTTGTTATCTCGGGAGTCCTACCAATTAGGGCATATGGCAAAGTTCTTCCTAGGGCATTAGCATCGTTTTTGTTGTGTTGGTAGGTTGTCACGACATTCATTTTCATTCATTCCGAAGTGGGTGTCTACATGTTACACAGTGACCAGGACGGTTGTAATGTGGAGTTGTATCTGATTCGCTGCCTGACTCGCTCGTACCCATAAGAAAATCTGCTTATCCGATCTGGTTTTGCGTGAACTAGCCGAGGGCAAGTTCGTTGTTTATCCATCCTACCGAAGAAATTGAATTTCCAGTTTCCCAAGAGGCAGGCAAACTTTTTGATATAGCCTCGGTATTTCTTTGGCCCTCGATATCGAAGTCTACCTTGATTTCTCCTGCCTTCTTGATCCCTGAAACTTCGCAGCCTATTGTGGCGTCACTGCCCTTTGCTCCAGTCTCTCTCTATTTCTCTGTTGCTACTCCATATTTCTACTCCTAAGTAGAAATTTAACTACTAACACATTTCAGGCCCTTGCTACTCCTACTCTTGTTTTCCAGCGGCGCATGCTACTTTCCCACCCCTTCTCATTCCCTTGCTCTAGGGGTATGTACAGCGTAAACATACTGGAAGCTCAAATGTCACACAAGCGGTACACAGTGAGTGAGTTCCGGAAAACATGGGACTACTATCCGGAAGGACTTGGCCACTTGCACTAGTTTTCTGAAGAAAACATCGTCCTATCTAGTCTCTGTATCCTATCTAGTCAGGCGCTCAAGATATAGCAATCACAAATTGAAGTTTATTTGCACACTAGCGCCACATAGTGAGTGACTTCAGAACATATGGGTCTATCATCCGGAAGGGCTTGGCTACTAACGGGTGTCCACTAAATAATGAGAACGAAAGAATGGGTCAGGAAAAAATACCAGTGAAGTTTTGTTCAAACTGATTTATTTTATTAAAAGGGTCAACTTAAATCTTCAAACTAAGTTTAGTGAATATTGTCATATGGTCCGTGGTCTGCCAGTGCGGCGCAGCGTTAGTCGTTATGCTGGAACATGACCGTTGGACGGCAGCCACATCGATTTTTCGGATGCAGCTTTTGATCCTGTTGGTAAGTTGCTTGGTGTTCTTGGCCTTCCAATTATCCTTGTATACCATGGAGCTCAAAAGACCGAAGAAATCCTCGATAGGACGGCACTGTGGCAAATTTGTCGGATTCCGGTCTTTTGGGACATATGGTATATTTTGGCTCTCCAAAAACGTTAGCGTTTTTTTGCGTAGTGCGATGATGCCTTGTCCGGCCAAAACACGTATTTGCCATCCGAGTGATGTTGTTTAAGAAATGGGATGAGTATTTTCTGCAAACACTCTCTTTGGTACACCTCCTGGTTGATGGCCAAACCGCTTGGTTTGAACCACGGCTTCGAAATACTCCTTATCGGATATTACGATGTATAACATAACCTTCGATTCAAATTTGTGCTTGAACTTATACATTACTTTTGGAGGAGTAGTAGATTTGTCCTTAGTGTAGAATCGGTCGTTTCCCGGTATCTGAGACTTCGAAAGAGGAAAGTAGCTTTCGTCGTCCAGAACGAACAATGGAACTTTCGGGCTGCTTCCCGTTGACTTACCGAATCCTTGTTGTTGAACATGCTGCGCAGCGAGCGGAGCGTTTTCTCATTCATTATTTTCGCTGGACGGCCGCAACCTTTCTTCCGGGTTACTCTCATGCATGCCAGGATACGGTATACGGTGGATACCGGAACTTTTTCACGACAAAATGGTCCACCGTGTATTTTTTTCCACGATCTTCGTTCGCTTGAAAGAATTGTACAACGCGCGCGCGCAGTTCTTCCTGTTTCGACGGCATGCTGAACACGACTGAACATGTTAGAGTGAAATAAGAGTGTATGAAAATTTTCTGGAGAGTGCAACGATTCATTCATCTAAAGTGACATTTCTATGCGGCCGTTTTTGTTCTGATGGAAAAGTATTGAAATCATTCTCATTTTTTAGTGGACACTCGTTAACACAAATTTGCTGAAGAAAGCATTGTCCTTATTAATAAGACTCTCATTATACAACTTTAAATAATCTGGAACCGCATATCTGCACTAGTGCCACGTAGTGTGGAATTCCGAACGTATGTCATCATCATCCGGATGGGCTTGGCCACTGGAACGAGTTTACATAAGAAAGTATCATCGTAGTTTTTAAAGCTCTCGAGATACAGCATAATCACACAGCATATCCACACTAGCCCTACGTAGTGATTGTTGTTGTTGTAGTTGTTTTGGGAGGGACTTTAACCAATTGGTCATTCGTCCCTTATACCCTACGTAGTGAGAGAATTCTGAACATATCTGACTATCATCCGGAAGAGCTTGGCCACTAGCAGAAGTTTGCTGTAGAAAGCATGGTCCTAATAAGTGAGGCTCTCGAGATAAAACAATCACAAACTGGAGAAGTATATGCAAACCAGCGCCGTGTTGTGACGGAACTCCGAACTTGTGTGACCACCTCTAGGAAGGACCACTAGAATAAGTTTACTGAAGACTGATATGTCCTAACTGGACATTATCCTAGATATGTGTGTGTGGGAGGGGGACGGGTAACTGAATGTTTATGTGTGTTTTGTTACCTCAATGGTTGTTTGTTACGTGAATGGTTATTAATTCTTCTTCGTTTGAAGGTGTAGTCAAAGTGGTGTTGTGTTTCTTGATGAGTTGTTTTTGTGGTGTAGATATAAATGTTCACACCCACAAGAGTCTGCGATAATGCGCATCGACTGTATGAATCAAGGTTGTGTTGATTCTTTGTTGCGCACTATTCTATTATCAGGCATAGTGCATTATCTATTGTTCAGCGGCGCGATTGTTCGAGTGAGCGAAAAAAAATAGAACAATAAAGTTGCGGTCAGGTGATATATGTTGGTTGCTGTGGGTTTAGATCTTGATTGATTTTGTGGTTGATTTTGACCCGTACTATTGGTTCACCATAGACGCCGAATCACCAAATTAAGGATTTCTTTGTTTTTCCAATGAAAATATTGAGATATGATTGTGATTGTACTGTGATCGGGTGGTTTGGGTCATTAATAATTAACTAGTTAATTACGACCGATTATATTAGTTCACCATATGCATCGAATCATGTGGGTTTTGTTATCTGGCAAAGCGCGTAATCGGTTGTTTTGGTCATTTATTGTTCGGTGGCGTGTGTGCGTGTGTGATGCGTGATTGCGAATTGCTATAACTATCGGGCATAACTCGGTTTTTTTTTTTTGAAGAAGTTGTATGCGCTCTCGATCTTAACAAGCCGCTTGGTACAAAAAGAGTGTTCGATCTGTTGTTTGCGGAAAAGTTTTGATGTCATTACATGGAATGGTTCCAGTGAGAAATTGGACGGACGCTTGCGGAGTTTGGTACAGACGACTCGTGAGGAAGTAAGTCAGGTAGTTGGACCCATTGGACATGGAGTGGATCATTAAGTCGGGACAACAGGTCTGCGTATTAAAACTCATTCGTGCACACACGTTGAATCTCGAAGTCGTGATTCAACATGTTGTGTTGATAACATTTCGGCGTTCCGGAGTCCACTGTCATTTCACGCCCTGCGTATTATGTGGATGATCTTACGGTATAAGTTGACCTAGGTACGATCGAAGTTAGGGGTTGGGTAGGCCGTAAGAATGCAACGATGGCCTCCACTTTCTCGGGGTCTAGACGGATGTCATCTTGATCCAAGATATGCCCCAAATAATCGAGTTGTGTATGGAATAAGTGGCACTTCTCGGATTTGACGAGAAGGCGTACTTCTGAAGTCGCTGGAGAAGTAGGTTGATTGAATCGTAATAAACCGCAATGTATGTTGATGGTCACCAGGACTTTGGAGCCATCATCCAACTGAAGCTGTAGGTACGCATCGGAGGGATCGATGATGATGCCTCTGAGGCAGGGCTGCCACATGCAAAGATTTATTTAGATTGACACCGATTTTTTTTTCACTTTTTCCATACAGAAATCTGTTTGTAAAGGTAAGTGATTTTTGACATTAACCAAAATTTTCAAGATTATTGGCCATTGTCCACTTAAAATCCTTAAATTTAAAAAAATTCGTGACTTTTCTGATCCAACTTTCTACTAATTCTACTTTCAGTGTGCTATTGTATGCCCATGAAGCGAAAGAAAACAATTTACACTGACACTACAGTGACAGATGACAGTCTGAAAGTCAGTTTGTGTGTGTAGCCAAATGATTTCCTACATTTTTCGAGAGATTTAAAAAAAATTATAGAATATCCCAAACATTCTATGAAAAGTTCTAAAACATTTCTTGAGATATTTCCTCTGGTATTTCTATAGGTATTATTCAGGAGTTTTTAGGCATTCCTCCAGAGATTCGTTCAGGAGTTTCCTCTGGCATTTCATCGGCAGTTTTTCAACACATTCTTGCGATGAAATATCTCGAGGAATTCGTGAACTTAAAAGTTTCGTGATTTTAAAGGAATCCCTTGAAGACACATAAAAGAACAACACACAAACTATAAGGTGATTCTTGAAGTAATTATTGAAGAAAATGTTGATATGTTGGAGAGATCTAAGATGATATTTTTGCACGAATTTTATAATCTCATGCATACAATCCCGAAAAGGATTTTCATAGGATTATTTAAAAAAATTGTAAAAATTTAATTAAATTATGTCTACGACATCTTCAAGGATTCGTTCATACAGTTCTCCAAAAACTACTTGAATAATTTACTTGAGTCAGCAGAATACTCGTGTGTTTCAAAGGAATTTCTACAAAAATACTGTACTTTCAATTTAGAAGTAATTTCATACATTCACGCAGATCAGTTTTGGGAGGTAAGAATAATGTTCTCGAAAGCTATGTTTGCTATTCGAAGCATAATTATTTCGAATATAATTTTTTGGTATCTCTAATACAATTTGCAGTGCGAAAATGAATATATTTTTTGCGCAGCTGTTCAACAGTTGCTGATCAATGGTACCGATTACAAGAAAATGCTTGGGGGCCTTGGATCAGATGGAACATCGGTAAAGATGGGTTCTGTCCTGTACTTTTCTCGTTAATTTTCTGCATCTTGCTACCAAACTATCGTTGGTTGTCAATAGGAATTTGGAACGGTTTTCGGAGCTCGAGTTTTTTTTTTTCGTTCTAATCCAACTGCGAAAACAATCAAACCGCAAAGCACATTCCCTGTTATCTTAACTACCGGATGATGTTGCCACTTTTCAACTTCTTGAGCTACGTATTGTCAATAAAACGAACCGTATCTTCCAGTCAGAAATTCCGGAATTATCAAACTTGTGCAATCAGGTGTAATCTTGCTAAAAGTTCTCCTTGCTAATTTTTGCAAGGATAATTACCGAAAATACCTGACGGATTTCGGAGCTTTTGTTTTCGAGGAACATCTTCGTAAGAAGTTGGAAATATACATCGGGATAGCAGCAGGAAATATGTTTAGATCTGGAACTCTCGATGAAACCAGAAAAGAGGCTTGCTACTCTCACTGCTGTGCTTTATGTAACGAGTTGATTAAATAGATAATTAAGCGCGTTGAACGATCCAATTCTGACTACCCTAATAAATTTCGTATGGTTATTTTTCTTAACTACCAGCTTATACTTCCACTTAAGCCCTATTGGAAAGACCGTTTTGTATCCTCTAATCAAAATAAATGTGTTTGATGAGTAGATATCTGTTTAATTTTGCATTAAACTCAATGCAATTATTTAAAAAAAAGGAATTCATTCAGGCATTTGAAAAGTTTCCATTAATTTATTGCAACAAAAAGTTTTAAATTAAAATATTTTCCATGGTTTTCTACGTTTACAGACAGATGAAAAAGATTTTTATTTGGCGAAAATTAAAGATGGGAACGAAAACTAATTTGGCAACTCTGCTCTGAGGTGATCGCCAATTTCCTCCGGCGTTGATGCTGACGTCACACTGGAACCTATCCATTCAGGGATGCCAGATATACAGACATGTCTGTACTTAAACAGACATTTAATCATGCATACATACCTCATACAGATAACAGACACTATACCTAAATATTGCGATGAATTTACATGTCCAGCGGTAAGATGAAAATGATTCAGAAAAGATTTTATTTTCCATATATATTGGCATGTTATGTTTGTTGCCCTAAAGCATTCTATATTTAACTGTTAATCTTCTCAGGTATTTCAAGACCTTGTTTGGAACTCCTTCTATATCCAAACAGACGTAAAGCTAAGTCATCATTTAAAACAATTGAAAATTAGGGAGTTTTTATCGAGCTTCGCCATATCGTCAGTTGATAGTGGACTCATAACTATCCGACTGGAATATCCCATAAACATTCAGGAAATTTATCAGATAATCAAGAAGTGAAGATTTCGTTTGAAACGTAGCGAATCCAATATTATTTTCAAAGAATTCTTAATGATTTCTACTAATTTGAAAAATCAAGTAGCTTAAGAAAACTTCTGTTAACATTTTGAAAGATCAGTGGAATTCATCAGAAATTGAATAATTTAAAGAGAAGTTGAATTTTTGTAAGCATTGAAGGTGTTTTCTTGGAGTGATAGTGTAGAAGCTTTATTGATTCAACGACAATTTTCTTGTGAATCAAGACTTTCAATGGTACCATGTGCTTCCCAGCGTCTGTTCACAAGTTTGCCCTATAGTTTTGCATCTAAAAAAAATTTTTGTAAAAGCTAACGAATGCTGTAAAACTTAATGTAAATAAGTTAGGCCACAGCATGGTCTTTAGTTTTCAAAAACTTTTAAGAAGTCTTCGATACCGTTCTAGGAATTAAAATAAAGAAGCGATTCAACGCTTAAGTATGTTTCATAATTTTAACGAACTCCAGTACTTTTCAAAATATCAGATAACGTTTGCATTAAAGAAAATAGACTTATTTCGAATGACAATGCAAAAAAAAAACTACAAATGATAATTCAATGGAACAAAGTTTCCTAAAATCTTACGTTTATTGAGCTACGAAAAGGCCTGGACGCTCTGCAGAGCAGCCGTTCAGCAACTTACCGAAACTTCATCCATGACCGATTAAAGATGAATCTCGACAGCTCTTGCTTGATCTTGGCTACTCCATTTTGGGCGAATTTTGTGTTTGGAATAGATCATCAATTCGTCAAAACGTTCAACCAACACAGAATATGTATTGGTCGTAACTTGAGGACGTTGGCGAGGTTGGCAGTCATCAAAACAACGTTTACTTTCAAGCAGTACATCTCCTTCAGCGATCTTTTGCCATAATGGGCCGAGGACAAGACCGCATTGTCCTTCATTTGATACTTTTTAATGAAGGGTGCAACTTCGGGAAGACACTTCTAACTGTATATTTCCTCGTTCACCGCAAGCCACAATGGAAAGAGAAGCGACTTGGACATTCCCTTCAGCCACAGAATGGTCTTCTTTGGGATCTTTGAATGAAAGATATATTTAACGTCAACGCTTACCTCCTTTGTAGGGGACGTCAAGTAGGTCTCGTCATCCATTATGAATACGACGTCGCGCTACACGCTAAAATAAGATTACCGAAAAAAAGGTTTTAATATTACCGAAAATTAGGTTTTGGTAGCAAAACCTGAAGTATCGGTATAATTTACCGAAATAAAACGTTTGATTTAACTTATTTTTTCAGTAAAGTGGATTCACAGATTTCATCGTTATATTTGACCTAAATTTGATTAAGAGTGCGCTCATTGAGCTGCAAGCAATTTCGGTAAAAAGTACCGTACAAAACTAAGTAATTATTAACGTTTTTCCCTGCTTTCCAACAATACCGAAATTTTATTAATCCAAGTTTACCGATAATTTGAGTATGTACAGTTTTGTGCGGTTTTCGGTATTTTTTACCGTATTTTCCGTATTCTTGTCTTAGCGTTTAAAATTGTTCTACCAGCTCCTTCAGCCGCTCTATTTGGGAGATTGATAACGTTGTCAATTTTTTCTGTACAAAACAGGGTTGCTACGATTGGCGATACACAGGTGCATTCACCGCCTGGTGACCGAGCGATTGAATGCAGAATCGCTAAAATCAGACCATTTTTTAATGCATACTTTAATTGCGAAAAAAATAAAAAGGACCTCAACAAGGTGAGTAAATTTGAAAAAGGCAAGACTCCTTAAAAATAAGAGATTTACCAGAAAATTTGTGATAGTTTTAAAACAGAAAAAGTAAATGAACAAGACTCTCGAAACCAATGTATAAGAGAGGATAAGATTACCATATTTTGGCGAAACCATTCCTTACCTTGCTCTTAAATAAAAAAAAAACAACCCTCACCCATGATATTTATGCAATTTTTTGACAAAATCCACAATACAGACAAATACAGACATTTTTCAACGTTGCTTTCAGACGTTTTGAAAAACAATCTGGCATCCCTGAGCCCATTAGCTTGAGTGACTTGACCGACGCGTTGATTGCTTGGATCATCGGTTTGTTGGTGGAAGGGTTGTCAAAAAGTTCCTGGTTTATTTTGAGATCACCGTGATGTCACTTGCTGCAGCTCGATAGGCCACGCCATTGATGACTGTTGGAACATACATATGCTTGCTGGAACGGTCAGTGATGTGGTTAACGATATACGCCCTATCTGATTTTGGCTTTTCGGGATTCGCTTGATTTGTTTGTCAGCTGTGCTAGCTTCTTCTCTTCATCAGATGGAATTATTTGAGGTTTAGAAAAGCAGCCGGAATAGCCTTCCTGATGACCAATCCGCACTGCTTGCACTGGTGGTTCAAGAATGGGCAATCCCAAAAAAAGTGCATCTGTCCGCATTGCCAGCAAAGAGTACAAGGAGGCTTCCCGAGCAGCAACGAATAACTTGATAACTGGCGGTGGTATTTGGGAGCACTGCATAAGTGGTAAAATACCTGAGGATAATACCATAGAATTGTTCCCACAATGTTATGCAAATATCAAATTGCGGTAAGATAATATCAAAATAGTACCTCCCAAGAATTTACAGGTATCCCAAATAACAAGTTTTGTTATTTGAGAGATATTTTGCTTGCAATTCATAGGTATTTTGCTTATGTATTTTACCTCCTAATCGGAGCTCTTAAAAACCAATGCCAGTTATGAAGTTATTCGTTCCTGCTCGGGCTCTTATGCTGTTCTCTTAAATACCATGGCCAGATATCAAAATCAGAATTAGCTATTCATATGTTATTTTCTCCTGTTCGAGTTACCTTGCGTTTTTGAAGACTGCTGCTACTGATGAGAGGTTCCCTTCTCCTCCTGGACAGCATACTCTAGCAAAGGAAACTAACAAGCTGATACCATATAAGTAACAAGTTCTGTTATCCCAGTTATCATTTTGATTTCCACTGTTATCGTATAATAAATTTTGTTATCACCATTGGCAAATTTTGTTATCATATGTTATCATTTTGAACACACAATTTATTATTAACGTTATGAGTTGAATTGTAAAACTATGAATATTTCCAGCATATTTGAACAAGAAATCTTGCTTTTAATCAAAATATTTTATTCAGTTATTAGCACGAGAATTTGATTTCAAATTGATAACATAATTTGATACTATTTCTATAATTTTGCGCACAATACAGGAATTGTTATCGAGTTGTTTGCAGTGATAACAAAATAAGTTATTATTATGATATTCAACGAGTATTTTTTTGTTATTCATTTTGTTATTTTGACTGTTTATTCAGCCTGAATGATAACATATTCAGAGATAAAAAATGATAACCTGGTAATAGAACTTGCTATCAACTTGGAATAATCCTTTGCTCGGGTATACCGATGATCTCGAGTTTGACTAGTGTTTCATCATGAAAATGTCTGCCTTGAGATTGTGAGCCAACGATAGTAGTCGAGCAAGTTCTGGAGTGTGACGGTAGTTCCTGCTTTTTCGTTTTCAATCCCTGAACAGGCCTTGATCAGATGTCCACGTAGGAATGACCTTGTATAACTTATCGAAGCTGATTACATTTCTCGAATCGAACGCAAATTCGCTGATTTTGGTGGCCAGAGCCTCGAGTGTTTGCTCCGGGTTTGCTAGGGGCTAGTGTTGACTGCACTAGTTTTTGAACGAGCTTCGCCATCTGGAACACTGATTGCTGTACACAGAAAAAAATAATTAATTTTAACAAGCGCGTAAAATTTCCCCTCGTGTAATTCCAAGCCAAAGGAGCGTAAACAACGATATTGCTTGCAATCTTTCATACAACAGGCTTGATTTAGGCGTTGTCTGGCTTAAATTTACAAGAAATATCTCATTATTTTCTGCCAAATCTAGCATTCCCTTTATGTGCATTAGATAACGCAGAAAATTCAGTGTTTCTTTTCATCTGTGTAGTTCTTCCATTGATTCCGTTTGGTTCTTGCATCCTTGTCGCCACATGGATATGAACCGGAATGAAAAATCTTGACTTGTAATATTTTGCTTCTTTAGTTGCAAACAAAAGCAAGCGTTGCAATTTGCATATAGCAGGCCTGATAAAGGCTTTATCCTGCTTAAATTTTCATGAAATATCCTAGGAATTTATGCCGAACCTAGTAGTCTATAAATGTGCATTAGATAACGCAGAAAATTATACGTTTCGTTCAAACTGTGGTTGCTGTGATTGAAAGAAGTGTATGATTGAGTTTGATTGATTCTATGATGGTCCAGTGACAACTGCGATCCCACAATAAAATATTTGGATAATCCAGATTTTCAATCCTACGCAATTTTTCCAGATTAATTGCCATTTCAAACTGACTGTCGTTCAGATATCACTTGTTTTATGATGTTCACTTTGTAATAAATACATTAAAATTCTCCTGATTAATGGTGGGAGTTATGCTCCATCTAAATCATAAATTTCACCACTATCGGCTTTGCAATGAAAAGTTAGAACTTTTATTCTGCATTTGGGAAATCCCTCTCTCCTACCGAGTGATTCCTCTCCACCTAATTAGCCACCGTTTAGGGAGTGATTAAATGATAAAAATAACCATTAGATCTAACGATCCGACGTGGCATCGTGTTTTACTAATAGACCTCAAATATTGTTATGAAACATTGCCACAGTCCAAAACCGAACCCAAACCACATAAAATGGGTATTTTAATATCCTCAACATTTATTACACCCGAAGCAACCTGTTCCCGACGCCCGCCGTTGGTCAGTTAGTTAACTGGCCAATGAAATGAAACACTATACGAGCCCAACGAACCGCCCGACGCTGACAGACGGTAGATCTAGCAGGCGAGCGAGGGGAATGGCTCCATGCGAGTTAATTGACAACTTAAAGCTCGATTAAAACTGTCAATAAGCCATCGCTGGGGCATTTTTCATCGGGTCTCCCAGTCATTTAGCGTCGGGGTAGAACGAAAACGAATGATAGTATGAATAAATTGAAATTATGACAGCAGCGTGTAAGTATGCTAATAAATTCTAATTAATTTACGGAGCAGAGCATCGGGTCGACTCGGGTCGGTTTGCAGTCGGAGCTGGATGAGACGGAGAGAGTGAGTGCTATCTGTGGGTTCGGTTTTTGGTTGTGGCTGAAGCGGTGGAAGCTGGCAAACTACTGGTGTGACGGGGAGGTGGCTTAAAGTGGTAGTGCTCCGAAATGGCTGGAGTTGAATGGTGAGAATGATTTGGATGATGGGAACTGCAGACTCGACGACACTAGCTACTTTGTGGTGAAAACTGGAAACCGTGGTTTTGATATATGTAATATGATATTCAACCCGCTCTTGTAATCGATAATTGTTATTCAAATGTAGAACAGTCACATGTAGAGTTGGATCCCTGTCTTACAATTATGATCAGCCTGCATCGTAGATCAGCGGTCTGATGATGACATGTAGGATCGTAATAGGATAGTTCTGTTCAGAATCGACCCACATTCCAATATTTCTTCACTTGTGATAGAAGTTTTAAAAACAAAATTTGGGAGTTTTAGTCAAAAATAAATATAGTTAGCAGCATTCACTAGCCATAAACCAGGAATAAAGCCTATCCACGTTAAATTTTCGACACCAAAATAATCGCAGCAAAACAAAATCTACACATACCTAATTTAACAAAACCGATTGCTTACTTCCCATTGAAATAGCTATATCTACATTGGAAACAGTTGATTGAGATGTTAATCCTCCTTTCTGTAAAATTTTTACAACTTTTTGTGGTACACCCGACACAAGATTCCGTACGGTATTCTCAGACACGTCCGCCGTGACGATTCTCGATCTTCTCTTGAAATCATCGATACCATTTGCCTCCTCTTAGTTTCAAAGAGTTTCCGCTTAACTAGAGCCCAGTACTTCTCTATTGGACGTAGCTCTTGACAGTTTGGTGGATGAGTCACGTTTTGTACCTTTTGTAGCTTATACCATTCCAGGACGGACTTCGCATAGTTGCCCAATCAGGCTAAACATAGCAGGATGGTGAAATTATTCAAAATACACACTGAAATAAAAGTGTTCGAAACAACACAAAGCCCGGTAGACCAGTGGAGTAGGGACATTTTCAAGTACCACCGGTTGGAGCAGGAATGGAGCCCTCACTTTGTGACAATCCGCCAAAACAACGGGTGGATTATCTTCTCTACGCTTACCTTAAGTACTTTACAATACTGGCCCTTACTAGATGTTCCCTCCTCAACCAATCAGAATGTGTCATCTGACAGAAGAGCATAGGGAAATTGCGTGGCGAGGCTCTCTTAAGTATTTCTGCAAGAGATACAAACAAGTTTGTTCCAACAATCGTGCCCTAGAATATAATTATGGGAATAGATTTATCCGTAAAAAAAAGCTACTATATCACATATTTACGTGTTCAGTTATCCATTAAAGTACTGAGAATATGCCTAAACCAAATAAAAGGATTGGATGTTCCATGAACTATAATTGGATCTCCTGTAATAGGTGCGAACACCTATTTGAAATTCTGCTTTGAAGACTTATCACGAGAAAATCTTCAAGCTGAATACCCAGCATGCTTCTGAAACATAGGCTCTCAAGTTCTACGATCTTCTCTGAAAATATTTTGGGAATATACTTCTCATGAATGCTACGTGAGTTTCTTTTTGAGAAGGTCTGTGAGTTTCCTAGTACCTGTTGTATTTCTATCGCAACTCTTGAGAATTTTCCGTGGTAAAAACTTTTAATAGCAATCCCTGAAGCTTCTTTGAATTGTTATAAGAGGCTCAGGACGGGTCTTGCCAGCAAAAGACTCCAGGTTTGGGATCTGTTAAGTGTTTGCTTTAGTGTACGTCTCGTCTTCCATTACAGTATATTTCAGCTGCACCAACTACTCGCGATACAGCTGTCTGGCACGATGATTTGCCACCGAATTCTTTTTATCGGTTTGGTTAGGCGCCTTCCTTACCTTGAAGACATGAAGTTCGGCCCGCTTTATTGTCTGCTGGACAAACCAGACGGAAGAATTGAGCCACTTCTTGGCCACGTTCCAAATCGAATGGTTCGGATTGCGCGTGAAGTAATCCCTAACCTTCCTTGCGTTCACGGGGTCGGTCGTCTTCGCTTCGTTTGGGTCTCCGTGAACGATTTTAGACCCGGGACAGGGTCAAACTGTTGCCAACTGTTTCACGATCCACATGTGGGATTGGCCTGGATTTGTCACGACCGCACCCCTAATTGCACTCTGTAGCACTTCTTGCTTAGAAGCCAAAGCTCCGATAACCACTGGACATATTGATTCATTTAGCCCATGTAAACAATGCACTCAGGTAACTGTCTGCCTCAACTCAATTCTTAATCACGTCATCTAAAGAAGCTCATCACAAAAGAAAGCGTTACATTTTTTTTCGAGGTAAATTTTCAAGTTACGTGAAATTTTGCCATTTCGCTTTCAGCTCAAAGTCTGTCTGTCTGTCTGTCTGTCCTGTCTAGTCTGTCTCGTCTGTCTGTCTGTCTGTCTGTCTGTCTACTCTGTCTGTCTGTCTGTCTGTCTGTCTGTCTGCTCTGTCTGTCTGTCTGTCTGTCTGTCATGTCTGTCTGTCTGTCTGTCTGTCTGTCTGTCTGTCTGTCTGTCCTGTCTGTCTGTCTGTCTGTCTGTCTGTCTGTCTGTCTGTCTGTCTCATCTGTCTGTCTCGTCTGTCTGTCTGTCTGTCTGTCTGTCTGTCTGTCTGTCTGTCTGTCTGTCTGTCTGTCATCTGTCTGTCTGTCTGTCTGTCTGTCTGTCTGTCTGTCTGTCTGTCTGTCTGTCTCTGTCTGTCTGTCTGTCTGTCTGTCTGTCTGTCTGTCTGTCTGTCTGTCTGTCTGTCTGTCTGTCTGTCTGTCTGTCTGTCTGTCTGTCTGTCTGTCTGTCTGTCTGTCTGTCTGTCTGTCTGTCTGTCTGTCTGTCGTCTGTCTGTCTGTCTGTCTGTCTGTCTGTCTGTCTGTCTGTCTGTCTGTCTGTCTGTCTGTCTGTCTGTCTGTCTGTCTGTCTGTCTGTCCTGTCTGTCTGTCTGTCTGTCTGTCTGTCTGTCTGTCTGTCTCTGTCTCTGTCTGTCTCTGTCTGTCTGTCTGTCTGTCTGTCTGTCTGTCTGTCTGTCTGTCTGTCTGTCTTGTCTGTCTGTCCTGTCTGTCTGTCTGTCTGTCTGTCTGTCTGTGTCTGTCTGTCTATCTGAAAAGTTTAAATTTTCACAAAAAGCAATAGTTTCATAATTTAAAATAATTTAAAGAATAGGGTGTACGTGGATGCGATTATTAATATTTGTTTCATTTTCAATTTCGTTTTCAATTTCATCATCGATTTCATCTTCAATTTCATCTTCAATTTTATCTTCAATTTCATCTTTGACTTTTATCTTCACTCTCATCTTCAACTTCATCTTCAATTTCATCTCTCAATTTCATCTTCAATTTCATCTTTCAATTTCATCTTATGTCATTTTCAATTTATCTTCATTCTCATCTTTAATACTTGAATTTCATCTTCAATTTCTCTTCAATTTCATCTTCAATTTCATCTTCAATTTCATGCTTGATTTCATCTTCAACTTCATCTTCAATTTCATCTCCAACTTCATCTTCAATTTCATCTTTAATTCGATCTTAAATTTCTATCTTCAATTTCATCTCTCATTTCTCTAAACATTCAACAGTACCAATTTCATCTTCCAATTTCATCTTCAATTTCCTCTTCAATTTTATCTATTACAACTTCGATTCATCTTCAAGGGCGAATATTTTCTGATTCACAGGTAAATCATATCTCTCAAATATGTTTTTGAGATTTTGAATCTCATATTTTCTCAAAAAGCATTTCGTGTTACAATTATTCTGAGCCCATATTTAGATTGTACGAGGCAAAATCTAGAAACTCAACATATCTATTCTATGGGATAAAACACTGCCAGTACTGTTCCGTTCAGTGAAAAGTTGAACATGAGGACAGACACTGTAGTGGTCAAAATGCGAATTTAGCTGAGATGCATTTTCAGTCTAAGTTAGCTTGAAAAAATCTTCCACAAAGTTGTTTAATAGCAAGGCGCTCATTTGTGTGAATGAACATTCTTTCAGTTACAAGTCTGACGTTATTGGCAAACTTAATAAAAATTTGAGAGCAAAAAACTGTTTTCTGAAAAAAAGCTCTGATTTGGTCATATCAAAGGTACAGAAGAAATAACACCATCAAAAGTGCTCGAAATTATTTATTCTACAATTTTTTTGGATAATGTATGCCTTTATTTCTGAAAAAAAGTTCAGTTTATGATTTCTCTGAAAATAAGGACCACCTAGTTTATACACAATGAAGGCCTTGTCATTAGAAACAACATTGTAAGAAAACAATTTCGCTCCAAACTTCAAACTTAAGCTGAATGTATTTTTCCAGCTAAATTGCATATGCTGACTGTGCACTGGTAGATTGATGAACGCGGTGAAAGATGAATGTTACAGGATGAATGTTAAAAAGGACCGGAAAGAAATATTTTAACTAACTAAATTGCCTTTTATGCATTAAGGAATTTAAAATTCCCTAACATACTTTTTACCTTATTGCAACGCCGTCTATC